>JAOPUG010066101.1:0-13649 GCA_027564375.1 Micropterix facetella | reverse complement strand
AGTGCTGTTGAAATGGCATGATTTCAGACTAGCCCGCACACTCGGTGAATTGGTGACGACACGATTGGAGACATCGCAATCGATGGACGAGCACTTGAAGCGACGACTGATTGATACGGAGCGCGCCAAGCGGGCGATCAACAGTAAAGGTGGAACCGGCAATGTGTTCAAAGCATCAGTAAATCACAGAGGGGCCAAACCAAAAAAAATATAAACCAAAAAGCGGTGCAAAAAAGAGTAAAGTCTAGTTCAAGTGTTTCCAGGTCACAACCCTGGTCACATGCGTCGTGATTGTCCAGAACAAACGAAGGGTGTAGATGCAAAGTGCGCGGAATCGAACTCCAAACCAAAAATGTTTGTGGCGGTGCAATAAGTTGATGCCATTGATAATCGGGGCCAGTGGCCCTTCATGCAATGGCGGCCAGGAACGTGAATCACTCGGATGGTGTGTGGTACATCGACACTTATGCGAGTCACCACATGACCAGGAATCGAAGTTTGTTCAAGAATTTTACGTAAAACGCAGTATACACAGATATTTCGACGGCTGATAATACGAATTTGAAAGGGCTCTGTACTGGATCGATTAATCTGCGTGTTGAAGACCAAACTATAAATACGAAGAATGTTCTGCTCGTATCCGGTATATCGATGAATTTACTGTCAGTCCATCGAATGGTAAAATTCGGCAACATAGTGGAATTAAATGAAGATGGTTGTATCGTGCGCGATAGAAGGGACGGAATAGTGATCGTATGCGTGAAGCCAAGTAACGGTATATATAAGCTGCAACGCGATTCTGTCGCGTTGAGAGCGGCCACACACAGCAGTGTGAACTTGATGACATGGCATCGTCGACTCGGATATTTGGCATATAGCGATTTGATCAAGCTAAAGAACTTCGTGGATGGAATCACATCGATGGAGAACAAAGTGACTTGTCAAAGTGCGTGTCGTGCTTGAAAGAGAAGCAGAGCCGTGAACCATTTCGCATCTCGGACACTGTAATCAAATCGAAGCGTGTGTTGAAATTAGTGCACACGGATGTATTTCGTCCGATGAAAATTGTATCAGTCGGCGGCGTATTTTAATTCGTAACGTTTATCAATATTTTTTTGCGTAAGGTATTTATTTTTTTTTGCCAAGAGGAAGAGTGAGATTCAGCAGTTGTTCGCGGAATGAAAGGCGATGGTCGAGGCACATACCGAATCCAATCTGAAGCTGATACATTCGGATAATGAGTATTTCAGGCAGTTTGATCGTATATACAGGGAGAGTGGCATTATTCATCAAACCAGCTGCTCGTACACGCCACAACAAAACGATGTTTCCAAGAGAATAAATCGAACATTGGATGAACGGGCGAAATGCATGTTGTACGATGTCGATTTGGAAAAACCGCTGTGGGCCGAGGCGGTCAGTTGGGCTGCTTATGTAATGAACTGTAGCGTCAAACGAACATTGGGGCAGCAAGTGCCTGAAGAGATCTGGACCGGACGGAAAGTCAACATTTCCGATATACGCATATTCGGCACCGAAGTGATGGTGCACATACCCAAGAAAAAGCGTTGCAAATAGGCCGCGAAATCGGCTGGCGATGCTTCAACAAAGAAACGAACGATGTCTACATCAGCCGTGATGTCAAATTCATGGATCCGCCTGGAGTCAAGGTAAATCAGTCGATTCATTTAACTGATACTCCGCGAATGATATCGATCTAGCGGCGGACGTCAAAATCGAACCTCCCACCGAGAACGATGATGAAATGCCAAATTTGACAGGCCATTCGGAAAATTTGAGTCAGTTAGGAATTTCGCCAGAGGCAAATGAATCTGATAAACACACGGCAGATGACCCGAATGATTCAACGATTTCGGGATGATCTGAGGACTTCGAGGATGCAGACATGACCTATATCGATGATCTAAATGACGAGGAATTATTCCAACATCACCCGAGTCACCACCCATTCAAGAACGTCAGAGGTCGGAGCGGCTTGCCAAGAAAACCGCTGAAACTTTGCTGGCATCGGCATATATCGCTGATGCGGTAGAACCCGAAACAATGCACGATGTGTTGGAATCCAAAAACAGGCAGCACTAGATTGCTGCAATAAACGAGGAAATGGAGGCTCATGCTGAAAATGGAACCTGGAGCACGGTCAAATTGTCACCTGGTCGAAAAATAATCAAGACCAAGTGGGTGTTCAAAGCTACAATCGGACCTGATGGACGTGTGGCTCGATAGAAACTCTAGGTCACTGATTCAGATTTTTAAATACATAACTTTAAATTTGGGAAAAAATGGTATTTTCTGCGACACAACTTGCGTTTATGCCGTGTGGCATACTTAGAAAGTAATTATTAGTATTAGCAACTATCGTAGATGTACAATTTGTCACACTGCAGCATTTACAGCATATACATACATATACCTTTGTCCGGCATTATGAATCACTATCGAGTACAAAGGTTGTCCGAAAAGACGACCGGCTCCGGCGGTGGAGAACAAACATGGGTAGTGGGTAGATTTCCCCTTGAGACGTCATCGGAGGCCCTTGTGACATCATCGGGGGATATCGCTCGGATAAGACATTTTTTGGAGGAGCAGAATTTAGAACATAATAAAATCTCCTTATGACGCCATTTCAAAATTACGGTAATTTTTATTACTACCCAACTTTATTATTTTTTATGGAGAATATTCAAAATGTATATGAGAATCATGAGCATTGTCAATTTGAAACAGTCCATATTTAAATATACTTAAGCAACATTTTTCTATAATGGTCTAATTTTTTCCAATATCGATGTATACGACTTATGATTTACCTCACGCCTCTGCACGATTTCGGTACCACTTGATTTCGGTATATGGTGCGGGTGCCTCCTTGGTGAGCGCTTAAGCCTGGCGAAACTTCGGGAGAGTTCGACAATCTAAACAGACCTAGAACCGTAGGCCTGTCTCTCTCTGACATACGGATTTCTGCTGCGGATGCCGCCAAAGAATGAACCAATATGTTATGATAGCGTCCGACATGTGAACGTGCTGAATTATATTTTCACTTCGCTTTTTAAAAGGGCAGACATTCAGTGTTATTTGTGGGAAGCGATTGTTAAAAACGTTGGACCATTTTGCATTGTACTGTGTATTGGTAGTGAAATTAACGAATTGACGACGTACTATAAAAATCGCAAAATATACAATGTAAATATGTTAAACGCAAGTATGCCCGGTCAAAAGGTAGTGGAAAACATAAATATATGTATGACCAAAAATCCCAATGTATTAGTAGGCATAGCTGAGTAAACAATCACTGATTTCTATGTGTTTCTCAACCATTAATTTAGAAATTGTGTTGAACTCAAAAACTCCTAATCCATACTTCAATGTGGCATATTGACGTTCTCCAAGAAAAAATATATCTTTATCATACTAAGAATCGATGTCCTATTTGTTTTTGCTTTGACCCGGTGACGAAACTAGGAAACAACTATAACATGCCCAAGGTGAATGACCTCGATAACTAGACATGCAAGGAGAAGCACAGCACAGCGCTATCTAGTGCTGCTCGCAAACTATTTAGGAAGCTGAGGGCAGCAAACGTAAATGCTGATGAAGCCTTTATAGAATGACTCAAGCTCTGGAGCGAAATTAAGAGCCGGATCCCGCAGGGCACTCCTAAACATACTGACCAAAGGGCGACCAAATGCAAACGGTCAGAGGAGGAATCACCAAATAAACACTCAAGAAAGGCTCTGGACGTCCACCTAGAAGTAAGCAACAAGTTAAACCTCAGAGAGGTAGCTGGTCACGTGTGGGAATTCAAAACGAAAGCCCGATGAAAGAGGACAAAATGCAATTAGTGTGCCGTCCGCTACTGCGGCGATTTCCATTATCGCTAGCAGAGGGACTGGCCTTACATTTTTGGATTTCACACACAGGCCTGGGTGGATTCTGATCATATGTGAAAATCAGAAGAACCAGTAATGTCCCGTCGGAGAAATCTCAAACTTCAAACCGTGGCACTAGGCGAATCTCATGACGAATCATGACTGAAAGTGAGCTGCCTACGCTAACGATTTGCACGACTTTCTTCATAAGAAACGAGATGGCGAATATAAAGGACTTCCTAAGCCTGCTAACGAAACAAAACGAAGGCGTATACCCAGAACACTGGAGAATTCTATACAGCAAGGAGCGAATGAATGGACATATTGTGACATTCGCAATTGACTAGTCCACTGTGGAGACCCTCCGGAATCAGACTGCATGGCCACCCAACGGTTTAGAAAAACCGTTGTCAAAATCAAGGGTGAGGCAGCGAATCTCCCAGAAAATAGGGCAAACCCCGTCCTACTCTACTAAAGGTGAACAAACGCCTGCTCCCACCCTGCAGAAAAAAAAGCCGGTAAATTTTTCTATACCTACTGCCGGAACAGAGAAGGGCCTATGAGAAAAACCCTGGAAAGACACAAGGCATATTCCAATCCGGATGTGGATGACCCCGTCCACCTTTGGAGAGGGAATAGCTTAAGACCGATCTCTCTACTCCCATGGACCACTGATGGCGAACACAGGAAATTTTGTGAAGGTTTTCCGGATCAACTTCCACCACGCCATTGCCGCCAATGTAATAGCGGAGGGTTGTCTTTTAAAACGAGAAGTCAACGACGCCCTCATACAAGAACCTTTGGTAACTCGTTCAACTATTTAGGCCCTAAACGCCGTGGGTAAGATCCACTCTTACTCTGACGCAAAAAGTCCAGAGCATGTAAAGTATTCAACAAAAACATTAACTTTTGACATGTTCCAGAGTTGCGTAATGATGACCTTGAGGCAGTGTATACGAATCTCAAAGGATGGAACGGGTCAAGAGTAACATTGTGCTCGGCCTATATATCCGGCGAGAAAAAAGATTCAACCGAGGAGCTGGCGAACGTAGTGGAGTACGCTCGAACCGAGAATGCAGAGTTACTGATAGAATCGATGCAAACGCTCACAATACCACGTAGGGGGGCTGCAATATCAACGACATAGGTGAGTTACTTAATGAATTTCTCTCTATCACCTGTCTGAACTTGCTAAATAAATTATGCGTGCCGACCTATCTAACAAGTGTCAGACAGGAAGTTTTAGACATATTTTTTGCTTTTAAAATTTTGGCCAGGTACATAGTAAACTGGCATGTTAGGGATGACACTTTAATGTCTGATCACAGGCACATAAGTGTTGAATTTCTGACTACCATAGCCTGTCAACCCACAATTTTCAAGAACCCAAAAACCACCGACTGGGACGCTTACTACACTAATCTGAAATCTTGAAACTATACCAAAAAACATAAAAACACGCGAGAATCTGAAGGTGACTGTGGCGGCTATATCGAAATACATTATTAATGCTAACGAGCAAAGCTGCCCGCTTAAGAGAAAGACCCCCAAAAGAAAAATTCCGTGGTGGAATTCGAAACTGAATTAGCTAAGACAAGAAACCAAGAAACTATTTAACAAGGCTAAACATACTCTCAAATCGAATGACCTTAACTGAGTACAATAAGGAAATTAGGAGAACCAAAAGAGCACCATGGAAAAGTTTCTGTAAGGATATCTTGAAAACGCCCAAGGAGCTAGAGTACAAAAAATGCTTGCTAAGAATATATATAACGAAATTGGTCATCTAAAAAAACTAAACCAAATAAAAGGAAACTTTGGAGGTTCTAATATCGACCCACTTCCCAGGTGCTGTGATGACTAGGAACAAAGCCACCACTTCACACAGACCTAGAAATGAGGACTGGAGTAGGGCTGCTAGGATCATAAAGCCCAATCAGTTCAGATGGGCCGTAAAATCCTACAAACCATAAAATCATGCGGGGATGATGGAATCATGCTTCTATTACTGCAATAGGGCATATATATCCTAACCCCATATCTGGTTAAAATCTTCTGAGCAAGCTATGCCTGGGACATATACCAGGAGAATGGATGAAGATCAAAGTACTATTTATACCAAAGGCTGGAAGGGAGGACTACTCACTACCAAAGTCGTGCAGATCAGCCTTATATCCTTTTCGCTGAAAGCGATAGAAAAGATACTCAGTAGTCATATTAAAGAAGAAACATTAACGGTCAGCTTTATCAGTTGTAAACAGCATGCCTACCGTAGAGGTAAATCTACGGAAAGCGCTCTGCTCTACCTAGTAGATAGAGTGGAAAAGGCGCTAGATGACAAACTAATCGCATTATGCGCATTTTTAGACATAACCCCAATTAAATATCTTGTGAAGGGGTTGGAAACAAAAAAAATGACTACACCACAACTAGATTGGTAAAAGCGATGCGCTCAAATCTCACGACCAAAGTAGCTCTTCACAGAATAAACCTTGAAGTCACTACTACAAGAGGCGATTCGCACGAAGGCATGCTTCACCCCTACCATGGACTTGTAGCGGCCGCACAGAGGGATACAATTTGGAAATTTCAGAACAACAAATCATGATTCAGACAGTCTCAAATGAGGATACACACGTACGCTAATAAATTAAGGTGAAATGTCACAATCAGATAATGAGTCATCAGTAGCTAGGCAGTAAGACAATGCATAGCATTGGCAATCAACAGACGAAGAGGAAGTTCGGCCATGACCCCTCAAAACGAACAATAGCTCAGAGCTTCATTGGCGTCACAAGTACACTATAAAAGCTAGTACTTCAGTCCAGATATCAACACATCATCGCCAGGTATTCATCGAGTCAGATCAATTACTAACTAGTCGATAATCGTGTCGAGACTGAATTGTAAACGATATGCGGCGCCGCGCCTCGGCGCCACCTATCATCATCATGTAATCGATTACAAACAATAAATAACGTCAATTACACCATATCAATTCATCTAATAATAATTGATGTTAAAAACTCTTGCTATGGACCAGTTCTTGCATAAGATGACAGAAGCCAGGATAGACACATATGGATACGCAGATGACCTAGTGATCATTGTTCGAGGTTTCTACCAAAGCACGATTTCGTACCTTATGCAAAGAGCGATAACCATTGTTGGCAAGTGGTGCAGAGAGAAAGAATTATCGGTCAATGCCGATAATACCGTCATTTTGCCATTGACTAACAAACGGCAGTTTGATACACTGAAAATACCAAGTCCTTTCTCGAAGAAAGTAAACTATCTGAGAGTTACTTACGACCAGAGACTTACTTGGAACAGCAATGTAGACAAAATCATACAAAAGGCAAAAAGAGCCTTGAGTATAAGAAGCAGACTGGCAAGGAAAAACTGGGTCCCTAAGGTTTTCTACTGGCTATACACAGCCATTGTGAGGTCGATAATTACAATTGCCTCTAGCCTGGTGTAACAAAGCCAACCAGAAAACTGTGATTACCAAACTAAACAGTATTCAAAGGACTGCTTGCCTCATCACAACAGGGGCAATGTGATCTACTCCTGGAACAGCTCTAGATGTATTGCCGAACAGGTGGCGAAAGGCAGCACGTGCAAGATATTGCCCAAGAGTAAGTAAACTGGAGTTCACAAGCTCTAAGATCTGTCTTAATCTTGGTCAGTGAAACTCCAATCCTGAACTTGGTACCATATGCCATGCGCCCACTATTGATTTTTTAAAAACGTTTTACCGTGGAACTGCCGCCCAGAGACGACTGGCTAAAAAACCAACTGCACTGGGAGGCCGGTAGCTTTACATGATTTACCGATGGTTCCAAATCGGGACGATTTAGGCTGCGGAATATATGGAGAGCGACCAAACTTCGAAAGAAGTATAAATTTGTGGAAATACGCCTCCATTTCCCAAGCGGAGGTAGTATGCTACTATTTGTCTCGTATGCCATTATTTAATGCGCAAAAACCAACCGCAGAAAGAACTACGCCAACCACCTAAATATCCACTTGGAGGGCCAGGCAACTCTTTTAGCCTAGCCTCAGTTCAAAGCTGGTGCAAAACTGCGTGGCACTGTTGAACTCCCTGAGCGAATAGAACATGGTAGTTCTAAGATGTGTTCCTAGTCCTGCAAGGATCGAAGGCAATGAAAAAGCCGACGAACTTGCCAAGGGTGGCGCAAATGCAATTTTATATGGAGCTGAAACTTGCTGTGGCGTACCAAAAAGCCTGGCAAACCTAATGCTCCAAAAACTATGTTTAGTACAATTCTTCAATGACTGGAATAACATGCCGGGCTTAAATCATTCTAAAGGGTTAATAAAAACGTATGACCGTAAGACTGCCCATAAGACTTTAGCGCTAAATAGAAACAATCTACCCATGCTCGTAAGGGCGCCCACGGGGCATTTTGGGATGAACAAACACATGTTTAACCTCAAGCTTTGGGTGTGCAGATTCTGCCAAGATGCAGAGGAAACTCCCATGCACCTCATATGCGAATGTGGCCCGCTGAGACGTAAAAGAAACACCCTCTTGGGTGGCCACTACCTCCAAGATTAAGAGGTAAAACAATCGAGCGCCAAAAGCTTACTGCGGTTCTTAAATGACGCAAAGCTTAGCACGGAACTATAGTAGGTAGACATCACGATAAACCAGAAATGGTCGCAGTGATACAAGGATCAATATCAATAAGCCTTAAAAATCAAAAAAAAAATTAAAACTAGGTATCCGCAGACACTACAGCCGAAGGGGAGGGTGGCGGCGCCAGGAGGTCCTCCACCTTTTTTTTCCAAAAAATAGTTAATTTTAACATAAATAAATAAATAATGATCATAGATAAATAATCATGCGACGATATTAAAAAAATCTCAAATTTCCCGAAGGAACTGCCCCTATCTAAGTTACTTCAAAAACAGATATTTTATAGTAAAAGAATTATCTATAAAAAATTGCTCATATATATCTCCTCAACTAAATACGTCCAAAAAAATGTTTTTTTTTTTATGAATTCAAAGAAATAGTCTGTACGTCATCCTCTCCAAGCTCTATTATTTTAAGGAAAAAACATTAAGGGAAAGTATTTTGATGACATCCATTATACTGCAAAAAACACCCAGTTTACAAAAGTAAGTCAAAAATTATGATGAATTCCATACACTTGCATTGACCTCAACTTGCCAGAGGCGCGTTTACGTAACTGAACCAGAGAAGTACCATAATGATCCAGCGAATTGATATTTTTTGAGTTTTTATCTGGTGTGGACCTCAACCAAGCAAACTAGGATAATTTCAATACAAAAATACAAATCACATAAGTTTAGTATTACATTTATTTTTGTATAAACATAATTTTACAAAACCTTAAGTGAGTTAATTATATTGAATAACTTAATACTTCTGATATTTCATCATAAGATAATTACAGAACTACATACAATGACTAGGAAAGTGATAGATCCGAAAACTGTCATAAAAAATAAGAGAAACTGAAACTAAACGGTTGGAGGGGCGCCGGAATGAATCAATCAGTTGCGCGCGGTCCACGATGTCACAGGATCAGAAATTATGGTATAATTAAATGTCGCTGGAATACTTTTTAGATTATAAACAAATCTACAAAATACCTACACATTTCGATTATAATTATTTTTGTTAAAAACACAGTTGTTTTTTGCTATTATTTTGTATGCGTTCAAACAGTTTGCAATATATTACAATATAAGCCAGAAAAGAAACCGCATAACCTATGTAATAACAACATGTACTTTAAAAATTGTATTCTGTAATAATAATATGAATGAGATCGTCTTTATTTTGATTTATCGAACATATTGAAAAATATGTCTTTTCACCGCCTTAATACATGCGCCACTTTAAACGTATAAAATATATGGGATAGAATACGTCTAAAACCTATTCAGAAATATATTGTACCTCCTATACACTCACAATTTATTTGGCACATATCACATACTACACTATAATACTAAAACCATTGTAACCACCTCAAAACCTCAAACCATCCTGTTGCCTCTTCAGATGGAAATTAACAATATTATACTTAGTCCTCTTTATATTTTCAGTTGTTCTTGAGGAGCAGTGAAACTACTGATATGATATATGCACAAATCCATTCCTTTTTCTCGATTTATAGATGAATATTGAATTAAAACTCTAGGTCACTGCTTCAGATTTTTAGATAGTTAATTGTAAATTTGGGAAAAAATGTTTTTTTCTGCGACTCAACTTGCGTTTCTGCCGTGTGACATACTTAGAAAGTTATACTTAGAATTTGCAACTATCTTAGTTGTGCAAGTTATCGCAATGCACCATTGACAGCATTTACATATATCTTTTTCAGACATTGTGAATTACTATCGAGTACAAAGGATATCCGAATAGACTACGAGCCGTGGTGGTGAAGCAAGACATCGGGGGCACTTGTGACGTCATCGAGGGTTATCTCTCGAATAAAACCTTTTTGGAGGAGCGGAATTTAGGTCGTTTTAAATAATTTTTACGACGCCATTTCAAAAGCTAAGTCATATTTATTTCCACCCAATTTCAATATTTGTATAGTGTTTTCTTTTTTATATATTAAAATCATAGGAATTATCCGTTTGATCCAGTCAATAGTTTAAAATATTTCCGCAACGCTTTTCTATATTAGTATATGCTTTTCTATATTGTTTATTTCGATATTGATGTATACGATTTTTGATTTATCGCACGCCTTTACCTAAGCGATTTTAGTACTCCTTGATTTCGATGTCTGGTGCAGGTGTGTCCTTGGCGAACGCTCAAGCCTAGCGTAACTTTGGGGAAGATATATGTACATTCTAAATAGACATAGAACCATAGGTATGTCTCTATGATCCACGGAATTCTGCTGCAGCTGCCGCCAAATAACAAACCAACATGGCATCCTTTGATAGCTTCCGCTTGTTTACGAGCTGATTTGTGTTTTCATTTCTCTTGTTAAAAGGGCTGAAATGCAGTGCGGTTCGTGAGAAGCGATTGTTAAAAACGTTGGAGTATTTTACAGTGAGCTGTGAATTTGTAGTGAAATTGACGAATTGATGACGTACTCTAGAAAGCGCAAAATATTCAACGTAAGAGCCCGGTCGACAGTTATGTGAAAACATGAATATATGGCCAAACATCCCACTGAATTAATTTAGGAAAGAATAAAATAATTGATATAATTATACTATTTATTAAACGTTACTTGGAGATTATTGTTCAATTCAAGAATTCCTAAGCTACACTTCAATGTCGCATAATGACGTTTTGCATAAACCAATATATCGATATGGTAAAAAAAATCGATTATTTAATAGATTTGCACTTTGACCCAGTGACGTAACTAGATATACGCAGAACCCGCCACCGTGGGGGAAGGTGGCGGCTCCAGGAGGCCTCTGCCATATTTGTCCAAAAAACAGTAACTTTCGAAAAAAATCATGTGACGCTACGAAAAAATTCCCAAATTTTTGCGTGGAAACAGTCCCTAGCTAAATTTCTTGAAAAAGCAGATATTTTTCATTAAAACAATTACCTATGGTGCTATGAAAAATTTCTTGTATTTCTCCGAAGAAGCTGATATTTCCCCAGACAAATTTGTCCAAAAAATTGTTGATTTTGAGAGAAAAATTGGCTAATGCGCTATATTTTTTTTTTTGTAATTTCTCCAAATCAGCACAGATTTTTAATTGAACTCAAAGAAGTACATAGTTTGTATGTCACCCTCCCCGGCCTCTCTTATTTTAAAGAAAAAAACATATAAAGGACAGCATTTCGAAGACGAGCATTATACTGCGAAAAATCGCCCAATTTACAGAGGTCATTTTGCTATATTATGCCAAAATTTTTAGTGAATTCAAAACGCTTGTGCTGACCTTGGCTTGCCAGTGGCACGCCTGCGTAGTTGAGGATTTGTGATCCAGCGAAATGATGTTTTTCTAGTTTTTGTCTTATGTGGACCCTCAACAAAGCAAACTAGGATAATTATATATATCACAAGGTGTAGAGTATTACATTTATTTTTGTTTGAATATTAATTTTACAAAAACCTTAAGCGAGTAAATTTTATTGAATAATACAATACTTCTGATGTTTCAGCCTAAGATAATTGCAGAACTACAATAACTAGGGAAGTGATAGATCCGAAAATTGTCATCAAAAACGCGTGATTAAAATATAAGATTGACTGAAACTGAGCGGGTGGTGGGGCGCAGGAATGAATCAATAAGTTGCGCGCGGTCCATGACGTCAAATGATCTGAAATTAGATTATAATTAAATGTCTATGGAATAGTTTTTTAGAGTATAAAAAACATCCACGAAATACCTACCTAATTGGCTAGTGATTATTTTTGTTAACAACACAGTTATATTTTTTCTACTATTTTGTATGCCTTGAAACAGTTTGCAGTATATTATAAGCCAGAAAAGGAACCGCATAGTCCATGCAATAATAACATGTATTTCAGCAATTGTATTCTGTAATAATAATATGAATGATATCCACTAAATTTTGATATATCAAACGATCATATTGAAAAATATGTTTTTTTCACCGCCTTAATACACACACCATCCTAAATGTATAAAATAGGTCTAAAACCTATAAAGAAAGATCTTGTATCCCCTTATACTCACAATTTACTTGGCACATATCACATACTATAATACTAAAACTATTCCTATATTCCCCTCTCAACTTTCCTTTTCACCTCCATGCTCATTCTAGCTACCTCAAAACCTTAAACGATTATGTTGTTTTTTCAACTGTAAATTAATAATTCTATGCTTAGAATAAGATCAAAAATATTTCCCCCATTTAACCCCCCTGCCCCCCATTTGCTTATATATTTTAAGGTATATATTGTTTGTCTAATTGACTTAGTCTACATTTTGATGTCACATAATAACCGCACACTTGAACGTACACCATCTTGAAACAAATCAAAAAAATAGAAATCCCTATAAATACGAAGTTATTAATTACTTCATGAGACATTCACTCCGAATTTGAAGGAAATACAATAAAGTGTTTAGCCATAATCATGTCACAAACAAACATACGAAAAACAAATCATTTGACCTGAAACAGAACCTAGCCGCGATAGGTCATTAACATTTCAATCATAATAATTTTGTAATATTTTCTTGAAAAACTTCTACTTTATGGCGCCTACCTTACAATATTACCTGTTCTCGCGAATTTAAGGTTCTTCTAAAAACACCAACTACCGTGGACGATGTACAGACTAGTGCGGCAAAACTGGACCACATTTGCATTTGTACTTGAGCATAGTACACCTTATTCATACACTCAAATGTATTTTTTAACAACTGATACACGTCGACGAATGTAACAAAACTTAATCTGTCGTGGCATCTTTTTACAAATTCATATGATTTCTTGGATTTATAGAATTTAATTTTTGGTATTTGATCATCAGTTTTAATAAAGCGACACCACGTGACAATGTTTTCATAAAAAAGTACTATTCTATGATAGAAATTATAAACATCACACAATAAATATGCGTTAGATAAATCATTTGCTATTCCGATGAAAATCAATGGCAAATTGAATTCAATTATTTTACTAAAGTAGTAAAACTCCATATACAAATATGTAATAGAAATAATTATGGTCAAAACAATAAAAAGTCGACAATTCTTTGCTAGTCTTTTGTACAATATGCGTCTATCGACGGGTAAGGA
>JAOPUG010059973.1:0-13769 GCA_027564375.1 Micropterix facetella | reverse complement strand
TGCCTTGCGGTTTGGAGTTGGATTCGTACGGGCCTAGGTGGAGCTCGATACGTAGATTTTATTGTCATCGTCGATCGACGCATCGACTTAAAGTCTGCCTTTCGCCTCGGGGTGATAAAACGAACATACCGTTAAAACGCTCCGGGGTGGTGGACGAGTTCGCTCGTAGCAGGTGACATCTCCAGTTGTATTATCTAAAACAGTCAAATATTATTGTGAAAGCAGCCCTTTATTCATGAAGATATTATATTGTTAATTCTAGAGGAAGAGGCGTGCCGAAATGACGCTTTATTTCTTCCCTTAACCTTTTAATAACATTTTTAGATTAATGTTGAGGATGTGTACTCATTCAAATTGTAGAGCGTTTCTGAAATGCGCTGTATTGCGGTATTGCCAATAGCGTATAGCGAATAAAACAAAATATTTCGATTGAAACGCTGACTGACGCTCGCAGTAACCGCTCATAACGCTGCACTCAGAGTAACTATTTTCAACCACACGCGCATAGCGCAGCCAACGCTGGTGCGAATTCGCTCCCTGCGTATTTCACAGCGTCACTTAGTGTTGACGCCTGCAGCGCGAAACAAATTCGCCCAAAGAGTCACCACTCATGGCCCCCGGATTATACATGGCTCGTAGATGAAGAAGATTTAGCATCGAAAACTTTACAGTTGACAACTTTACGTTCCAAAAAACGGGAATTTTTAAATAACTAAGGATCAAGTAAACTAGCGCTAAGGAAAAAGAAATCAACTAACTCTCAGCGGTTAGTTTGGCGTACAATTTATTGTCCCCGATGGAATGGATAAAACATGGTGGATTCGCTGCGCTACAGATATGAGTTTATAGAACTTAGTGCAGAGGCAAAAAAATAAGCTAGTACAGTAGCTAGTCCTTTCATTGCCCAATACCGCCAATCAAAATATTTAATAAGGTAATTCCGAAAATCATTACAGGAAAAAAACAGTTGATACGCTTAGCTATCACTGGATGGATAAAGTCGGAAAATATCTCGATATGGGTGGAGCCCATGATTTTCACCTAGGTATGAAAATGATACATTGCAATAAACATCAATATTTAAGGCGACTACCGGATTGAGCCACCGTTTTCACAGTTATTAGAGTCAATACCAATCAATGACGGCTTCATATTGCGGTAATAAAAATCAAGTTATATATATTTAATATCATTGCAAACTCCGGCTGTGCTTAAAATCGAATGCAGCTGTGGATTAGCCTACGTAGGACAAACCAATCGGCGCATAGCCACTCGACTGATGGAACATATCAAGGCTGTTAAAAACGTTCAGCGAGTAAAATCGCCGATCTGCGAACACATTTTGAAAAATGGAACTAACCACTGGGTGCAGTTTCAAAATATCATTGTACTATCTTTTTCCCGCATGTTCCGGGAGCTATTGAATAAGAAGAACCCCGACATTCAGAAGAGACGACGGTTCTAACTCTCTACTATGTGGAACCCTATTATTAAAATGTTGTTAACGCCCATCCGCGAGCGCAAGGACATAACACAAGATACAGTGAGTATTGTGTGGCGGCGGCGTTCCACCGCCGTTATAATATGCGTAGTAACAGCAGGATTTTGTCGTCTACCCCACAGAACAATGGATGACAACAACAGCACATCAGTCTACCCTGGACAACGGCTTTAGCAATATCTCTGAAACGTCGGTTGCTACAAATTTCACGAGGTAAATTCGTTTTCTTTTATGTGTAACACAGTCAGTTTTTCGATATTTTCGAAAATAAATAAAAACTAAAGTCTGTATTTACCCTTTGAGTCGATGTTACTCGTAAAAGGTACTCCTCAGTCAAGAAAATATATGAACAGTAGCTACTTGTTAGATGAAATTTTATTAGAAATTATGTTTTAGATATTTTGAACATCTTCCAGTAAACAAATAAAAACATACACTTCGCGACACTTGATTACCCTCACTAGAAAATTTTCTATGAAACCTAAGATTAGGCGCCAAATTATTTGATTTTTTTTATCACCTTGGTTTTTATCTTATCTAACTTTCAAATGACTAATAAGCATACGACTTGTATGCAATGCAAAGTGGAACATCCCAATTTAGATTCTTTTGCTTATTTCAACTGCGACACTTGATTACCCTCATCACTTTGTTTTTGACGTTGAAGGCATAAGGTGCGTGCAAATAAATTTAGTTGTGTTCAGTTTAGTTGTGTATAAATAATTTATTAAGTTTATAAAGAGCTGCAGTAAGTAGTAGTGGAAATGGGTCGAGGTAAAACTCTAATAAAAATAGAAAGTGGAACAATTCTTGCCAGCGTTCGTACTGATCAGAGGATAATAGAAAAGTATTCACATCTCCGGCGACAAAAACTTAAGAAAAAACCTAATTTGCTTCAGCGACATAGAAGTGCTCGATTGAAATTTTGCCGTGGACTACTGCATTGGAAGGAAAAAAGGTTCCAGTTTATTTTTTCGGACGAGAAAAGTTAAATTTAGATGGACCAGATGATTTTAGATGTTACTTCTACAATTTGAGGAAATCGGAGCTATTATTGAGCCACCGCCACATAATGTTGGTTCCATCATGTTGTGGGCAGCAATTTCTTTTCATGATGCTATTGATTTGGTTATCCTGGAGGGCCGACAAAACTCGCAAAACTACACCGAGCTCCTGGAAGTGCAAGAAATCAATTGTGATTTTAAATATTTGAAGGCCAATGCTAGATTTGTCAGCAATATAACGCGGCAATCTTTACAGCTGCAAGAGTAAAACATCGGTTTGAAGAAAATAACGTGGAAATTTTGGATTGGCCGGCTTTGTCTCCGGATTTAAATGTTATTGAATACCTTCGTGGATGGTTATCGACAAAAATTTATTCGAATGGAAGGCAATTTGTATGCCCAAATGACATTATGGCAGCCGTTTATGATGTTTTTGAGGAAGTGGCGATAGAAATAATACATATTTACAGGTATTTGCCTAATAGAATTTGTGATGTTATAAGGAAAAGGGAGGACACATTAAATATTAAATAAATAAAAAATATCAAAACAATAGAACGCGGTTTTTATACAACAAAATAATCTAAATGGGGATTTTCCTCTTTGCAACACTTGCAAGAATGCGCATTAGGTATTGGACAGTTAGACAAGATAGAAACCAAGTTGATGGAATTATTTCAAATACTTAGGCGCATTATCTTAGGTTTTATGGGAAATTTCAAGTGATTGTAATCAAGTGTCGCGGAGTGTACATTTTCCGCGTTAGCGCGGGGTGCGTGGAAGCAAGGTCCCTCTGTTACGCCACGGGACGCAGAGATGGAAAACATCGACAGCGGTATGGACCTTAAGCGTACCCAGGGATGTGATCATCGTCGACGCCGTTGTTATGCGAGAAGAGGGTTATTACAGTCCTTGGAAGATATGAAAAGTATAATTCCACACCTGTATGTGCAAATTAGCGATAAAATAGCTGCTGAAAGGTGCAACCTCTGTTCCTTCAGAATGTATCTTCCAAGGCAGTGTAACAATAACGCAAGATCGAAATAGGTTAACCGGTAACGACTTCCTTCACTTTAATTTTTAGAGTCGGTTGATTATTAGGTTTCGTGGTTAGTTGGTCGATAATGTCCTTTAAGTTGAAGGTCGTAGAAAAAAAATATTGTGTGAAAAGAGTTGCGATAAAATTGGTTATTTGTGTATGAGCTGTTTATCAAAATCGATAAAGCCATTTAAAAAAAAATATATTTTTAGTTTTAGCTTCCGCTAGCCTTATTTTATTTTTGTGTAAAATGAAAGTACCATATTTTAATCAAATCCACCTAGTATTTTCGTTTGTGTTTGCTGCCTTGCCCTGTGACGGCGCGGATATCGAAATCCGGACATATATATCTAAAAATCATTTTTTTGGCTTCCTTGGACCTCAAACTGTGGAAATTCTCTAAAATCTCAGAAATTATTTTTTGCGCGATCACAAAACTCTCCACTATTACCCCGTATAGGTATGGGTCGTAAAAATATTAAAAAATTGAAATAATTTTGATATTCTTTGAACCACTTCCTTTAATATTCTGTAGACTGATTTTATTACTATTGTAGTACCTACCTCAAAATTAATCAAAATAGCGATATTTTAAAACGATTTTTGACACAATACATCGTCAAACATTGATATATTTGATTTGATTCTTAAAAATCGATGTAAATATAAATATCCAATCACTCGATGCATCAATATTTTTGAAACGTTTACAACCCCACTTGAAACAAAGAGTGTCTGATCGGGTAGATCAACGATTGTTTCATTTTCACGGCTGCCCACCTCAGAAATATTAATTAGACGAGCTAGAACCGGGACTGGCAGACCAGCTCCCAGTTCGACATTTGGTGACCCTGACGAGATTTGGTGATAATGTATTTGGTAAACGGACATTTCTAAAAATATTTTTACTTTTTTTTGTATAAAAACCGTATTTTTCTCCTTATTTGGGTGTGGCGCAGCGTTGGCCTAAACTCAGTAAACAGTGTAGGTACTCTAAACAAGAGCAGGAATCATTCGGCCTAAATTTACATTTTTAATAAAGCATTTCCCAGAACTAACACACGTATGTAGCTATCGTGTTTTAATTTTCTCAGAATTAATGCCGTTCCAGGAATATTGCCACTATAACAAATATAATAAGTAACATACGCGCCAAACGGCCATGCTGATAATGCAAGGCTCCCGAGCAGCTGATAAAATAAACAAATTCGACCTGCTGCACAGCTAGCGGATGTAAATAATAATATTAGAATTAGGAGGGCGGCACACAGATAAACAATAGCACCTTATAACAATTGTAACGTAGGAAACCCACGTGATACAAATATAAATAGAAAAACAAATTTTTTTTTGAACTTTTTATACCGTCGTGGTCTACTCCATCATAAAACGTTAACCGTACAAGCGGGAAGGCTGACGAACACTGCCACAGTCATCATCATATAACAGAAAAAGAGCGGACAGCGACAGAGACACATCAAATAGCAGTTTAGTGATAAAGGAAGCCGGTATTGCGCCCAGTAATGAAAAGCCAGATTTCTTGTGCTTTTACCACCATTGTTTCAAGGACGACGTCGACTTGCGAGGGAAATTTCTTTGCATTGCTTTTATGCAAAGAAGACATCGGAACCACACCCGCGATGGCATACCCAGCACCGAACGCCAAGTTATGCCTAACGAACGCAACGTCGGAAAAGTCTATTGGAGCAGTGGAGTTTTAAGCCGCTGACGTTTTTTTTTTCAGGGAAATTTAACGTCACATAACAACGTTATGCAGCGTACGATAACGAACTCTAGGGAATCTATGATGCAATGAAGCATTTCCACTTTTAGAGAAAGCTGATGTAACAATATACACAGATCACAAATCTCTCATATGTGCCTTCAGTCAAAATGCTAGTATGAAAAATTAAAATCCGTGACATATTTGGCAGTTTGATTTTGTAGCACAACTAACATACACAACTAACATACAACATAACACTCAATTGCTTCGCGTACTCTCTATACAGTATGGAAGCCATCAAATGCCCGAGTGAGATAGATTTCAAGCAACTTGCACGCGCGCAAACCCAGGATAAAGAGGCGAATGACGCGTTCAGAGAAGTTAGAGCTCTCAAGAAAGTAACAATACCAGGAGTACGCATTCCAGTCATCTACGATACGGTAATAGATGGGTGAGACCTCTGATAACCTACGAATTTAAGGAAACAGAAATTAAAATATCGCATAATATCGCTAACCCAGGAATAAGCTGTAGGTACAATGAATTTAATGAAACGTCTATTTTGCTGAAGGAGTATGAATTTGGATTTAAAGAATGAGTCAATGAGCTAAAGTGACGGGACACAATCATCCATCCTCCTTCGAGAAATTCGATGTGGCCGGTTGTTTCGAATATATACACCTTGATTTTGTGGGGTCAATGCATGTTAACCGCAATTGTAGGTATGTATATCTTAATGATAATTGACAGAATTGTGTTTCATTTGCGCTGTCCGCGCGCCCACCTAAAACCATTAATTAGACAAGCTGAAACCCAGAACCATCTGTATCCTCCAGTTCTACAATACTACAATAGTCAGTATCTGGTATAGAGAGCGGATTGTAGAAATATGCTTTGAGAATTTCATAGAAAATAAATCGAGGTGCATTCTTCTTAAAGCAAATCTGACGGAATGTTTTACCCCGTGTATAACAAATACCTAAATATAAGATGTGTTTATAGAGTATGATATTAATAATAATTATAAATTTTATTTGCAGTCATTAAATTAGGAAGAAATTATAATAAATTCAATGAAACCAAAGCATGCACATAACAATCGTCAAAAAAGAACACTCCTCATGCATTAATATAAAAGCAATGGCTGTACGATCTCACTATATCCTGATATTTAGAGTCGCCTCATTGGTATGGTGGAGAAAAAAATCAATTAAATAATACACAAATAAACAGATACTTAAAGAAAGAATAGAGGAATATGTCAAGTGGGCAGGCAAAGAGTATTGAACATTTTAATAATTAATATTGTCATCATTAATAAGAGCTTTTTTAACACGAGATTTTTTTAAAACAGGTAGATATAGTATACGTAAAGCCACTCCCAATTGATTCGCACAATCACTGATCAGTAAGAGAAACTTCCCTGGAAGCTAGATTTCATGTGCTATGATGACTTATGACAAGATGACTAGTATAGTGGGGTATAATTAGACCTTGACCCGGACATTTGAAATAACAAGCTAAAAATTGGTGAAAATGTTAAGAAATTGATATCCCAAAAAAAAATCTCTTGGGGAAAATCCGTGATTTTGAAAAAACCGCCGCCATTAGATTTGTCGAGTTTTAAGCATAACAATTGAACCGAGCGTCCGATTGTAATCGAACATACAAAAAAAAATACTCAAAGAAGACTTAATAACACAAGACTAAATAACATAGGCATAAGAAGCAATACAAATACATTATTAAGGGTAAAAGTTAGGTAGCTTGTTTTGTGTTATCACCCGCACCCAGATTTACAGTTGCAGGATATGGTGTTGATTACTCCGTTGATGGTTCTTCTTCAGTTGAAATGGGTTTCAGCAAGACGATTTGTTTCTTACCTGGTGGTGAACTCGGTATGAATGTTGTAAGGCCGCTGTAGATGTAGGGCGAAGTGTAGCTACGGCAAATGTTGAAATTGAAGACTATCTCGGTTGCTTGACATTATAATTAAGATAAAACGAATTTACCGCGTGAAATTTATAACATCCGACGTTTCGGCGATGTTGCAACCGCCGTTGTCTATGGTAGACCCTTAACGCTGTAAATTCGTTTTATCTTATTTATAACGTCAAACGTTGTTTTGACGGACTGCTTGGCAACTGTCTTTCGGTAGAGCCGACGTCTGGCGTTTTTTAAATTGTCTTCATCTTCACAGCCGTACAATGCAAGAAGAAAACATTCGCCCGCAGCCATAATATCCCGGTGTATAGAATCTGATACGTTGAAGACGTCTGTGAATTTTCAAGCATCTCACTTGAACTTCTTGAAAGATCCCTTTTTGCCTTTTCTGAACAGAGCAGAAGTGATATCACATCCAGTTGCTGCATGGAAAACAGGAGGTTATTACGGATATCTCTTCACTATTTAAGACCCGGGTTTCTGCATCCTTTCTTTCTGGCATCAGCATTTGGACATTGGTTCCAGGGCTGAGATGACATCGGGACGAGAAAATCGATGTCCTCGCCTACTATCACTGACCTCGCACCATTGTTAGTAACTTGTACAGCATTTTTCACTATGCCAGTATCCACATCACCCGGGGCTTGAATGATCTTGACTCCAGCTTCATGAGGTGCCTTGATAGCAAAACGATAAATTTCACCTTGTTTTTAACATTAGCCAAAAACGCTCCTTGTGGTGATGTTGAGGGCGAAGCATCAACGATTAAAGCCTCTGCCGATGTCCCCCTATCGTCTCTTTTGATGTCCTTGGTGCTTGGAATTTCGTAACTGTCGAAGACCACGGTAGCATTCTGTCCGAAATGAGTTTTCACTTACTTCACATACTGGAGGAAGATTTGGCTGAAATTCGCTGGACACGTCCTCATAACCCGGGGCAGGAGGAACCCGCTATCGACTGTAAACTCTGCGTTCATTGGAAATTTGATCTTGGGCGGCGCTATCTCTTCAGAAACGTCTATCAATCCAGACATAGTGACTTTCCCCATCAACGTCTCATCAAACAGCGCTGGAGGCCTTGCTGCAAGTTCATATGTCAGGTACTCCTCGAGATCATCATCGTCACGCACAACACACAGCAATCGGTGAAAAAGTTGGTTATAGTTAATTTCGAAGATAGTGTCTTTGTTTTAAATAATTCGGTGCAAGCGGCTAATTTAAAACTTGCTCATCGGCGCTTCATGTGTTTTGTTTTTAACCCAGCATATTCCATTACAATTCTTTTTTTTTCAAACCTTATAATGTTTGCAACTGTAATAGACATTATAAACAATTATAGCAAAAACGAATACAATCAGACTTCGGTTCAGTCGCTATGCTTAAATCTTGAAAAATCCTATATGGCGACGGTTTTTCCAAGATGGCAGATTTTCTCCAAGATAAATTTTTGGGAATTTTGGGGATATCAATTTGGACATCATCCGTAAAATTTCTAGCAATTTTAGCTTGTTATTTCAAATGTCCGGGTTCGGACACCTTTTCGTCTTATATTTCTGAACTAGTATTGCGAACGATGGCAATATAACTAGTATTGCGAAAGAGTGCCATGATGAACACATCTTCGGTTTTAGTTATAGCTTTGAAAAGCAGAATACATTGTTTGTCCAGGAAATCGATGATTGCATGTGGATAATTTGTAGAAGTGTTTGTGGATAATTCTTAGAGTGACACATATTTCATTTTTCTCCTCATATTAAAGGATGCTGTATAAAAACGTACAAATACAACTCTATGGCTGATCGTCCGTTCGCATGTATGTATGTTTTTGGTTAACCTCAACGGTGCGCAAGAGCGTAGCGGGACGGTTGCCAAAATAGCCCAACAAATTCGTCTACCATGTCATAAAAAAACTGACCTCTTTCTCTGCGCATTCTACAGATTAACTGATTTGTATTTACGCTAGGTACTAAACTTTTATAAAAATACATTGTAGGTAGTTACAAATGACAGGCTTTTCTAGTCGATCATTCGGGCAGTTTTAATAATATGGGTGTATCAACTAAATTCAATGAGAGATAAATATTAATTTAAGAAAAAAATCATACTTTTACTAATACACGGATGTCTAGTGCGCAGTTAATTATACTCGCCAGTTGTAAAGCTATGGATGTGAAACGTATCGTAGTCAAAATACTTAGGTATTTATACGTAGTAACTATCCAATAATTCAAAGTAAAAAGTAAATTTTCTATTTGTTTAGGGGTCATCCTTTAAAATAGCACATTTCACAAATTTCAAAGTAAACGTTGTTTTTCTTCGTATGAGAAAAATCATCAGAAATGAGAGACAATTTTTAAAACATTTTTATTAGATATCAATGCCGATAAAAAATATAAGACAAAATATTAAACCTTTATCATAGTTTTCGAGACGTTAGCAATTTTGTAAGGCGCCGGAATCCATTTAGCAATTGACCGGGTTTCTTAAAAGCAAATTGCTCATTTTACTTTTACCATTGTGCAACCCCATTGCCCGAAAGTGTAAGCAAGGGTGCTACATATACGTTTGCATCGATATGACTGAAGCTGAAGAATGGGGGGGAAAGGGTAGTATTTGCTGGGGTGATATCGATGAACAAAACCTTCTCCACCGGAAGGTTCTCCACTCCAATCCTTTGTATCGGTGCAAACAGTCTCGATACAAAACTATATTACAACTAGCATCAATATCATACAAGATATATACATCTACCACGTTTTGTTTTTTATAAAATGTTAGTCTTGAGGCTGCAGTTTTGACAAGCTGACACATTGATAGATAAAGTTTTTTGTAAGGGCAAATTAAAAGATTTGTAATATTATGTATGTAGGGTAATATGCGCAATTTTTTTTAATGTAATTTTATTGCAACCTATCCCCGCAAAAAGCTATGAAACAATGCCAAAATGGTTTATTTTAATACAAAAACGTATACGCGCAGCTCAACAGAAGTCACCACACACACACACACGTACACAGAAAAGCCGCACTATCGCACTGCGTGATGATTGCCTCCACAGAAGTACTTCCGGTGTCATCCATGAAGAAGTTCCTATCTACAAAGCGCCAGGTTGCGGAAACGATTGGCCAGTCAAGTATTATCGCGAAGGCAACGTCGGAGCCAAACGGCGCTCTACGAAGAGAGAGAGAGAGAGAGAGAGAGATACGATGGTACAATCAGCAGCAGAAGGCGAAGATCAACGGTAGCAGCAGCAAGTTCGGCATCGGAGCACATCAAGACGGCTTGTAATCTCATCTGCGATCGTCTCCAGGGCTCCAAGGTGGACAAGAAGTGAGGCTCTCGTAAACCTCGTGTGCATGGTGGATAATGTTAATTAAGGACATTGGACCGGAGATTGTTTTACGGGTAGAATGTAGGGTATTTTGGATTTCGCAAGGTAGTTAAAACTCTCATTAAATTAAATTCTTAAACTGAATGAGTATACTCACTAGCTTACTCAAATAGTATATATCAATAGCCAGTGGGAGCAGTGTTTATGCTAGCCCAGGATGGCTATTTATTATATAATAAATAACGACTGTTATTTATATAATAAATAACGACTGTTATCGTCTTGGCACCCTGTGATGAACGCGAAGACTTACAAACAGAGACAGTCCACAGTAAAACTACGCTAACGGCCGGTAAGAGTCCAACGCCTTACCGCGAGATACTGGGAATTGCCACCTACCGGGTTATCCTCGCGCCCTTACTATCAGATTTGGATGGATTTCTCCATCCTCCCATCTGGTCACATATTTGAAGTCGCTTACGCACGCTATACCTGATGTTAGTGGTAATTCTTAACTGCAATTTATTGCTGATCCGGAACGCCCATTGCCCGTCAATTTAATTTGATATCAGGTGGACAATGGATCGTTTCTAAGACTATGTGACATCAGGGCAACATCTACCCCACTGTACTAGGAAACGTATTTAGTTTCCAGGTTCCTCCAGTTATTCGCTGATTGAACAGCGTGACTAGAAAACCGGCCTGTACAACAACTGCCCAGTTCGACCCGAGGTGTTCTCCCGATCCGCACTTCCGATCCCAACTCTCAGCGACTGCAGACTACAGCCGCACGCAGTGTTCACAGCGGACCTTCCTGGTTAAGTCCCTCTTCGAAGATACCACCGGATGAGAAATGAACCGTGAGTTGGGCCGACCAGATAACATAAACAGGTTATTAGACCCAAGCTGCACGGAACCGTTAGGAACCTAGTATGACGAGAATTCCGTATGGATAGATCGGATGGGGTGAAGCGACATAAACTGCATTTGTCCGCTATCCGATAAAAAGTTACTCATAAGAACCTTTAAACAGCCTCACACAATAAAATAGTAAAAAAATATAAAACTCAGATAGTAAGTAAAATGTGGTGGCGCGACAATATAGCCTCATTGACCCACGTTCCAAATCGGGTTGTTCTATACGAATAGCTCCAAAACTTTGAGGGCAGTGACTCTGGTTATGTTATCATACCGCAATATTTAACTACCTCCTTTTCAATGCGGACAATGGGACAGGTTAGTAAGTAAGTAAAGGTAAGTAGCAGGCTTACTCTCAGATTTGGGTCTAGGCTATACCGAAATACTAGAATCACCTGCTACTATCTTCCAAACTGAAACAACTGGAATCGTTATGGTAGCAGGTGAGTGCCATGAGCACGAATTCCGATGGAAATCTCTGAAATAAAGCGAAAAATTACATTTTTAAATTCTCCTCGTAATATTAATATTAAAATCCATGCGAAGCACGGCATTATTCAAGTTTGTAATGAAATTAGAAGTAAATGAAATATTTTTTACATATATAAGGGTGTGGTGCAATCGGGTGTATATTTTTAATGAGTATAAGTTTAAATTTTGTTCCCGAGTTCGATTTGGTCCCAAATTTAATGCTGAGAGGTAATATTTCACTTAATTATTAATTATATATAATTATAAATAAGTATATTATTGTAACTTGTAATATTAGTATGTTATTGTAACTTGGTGGTGGTGTAACTATATTAGTATATATCAAATATCAGTATATATTGTATCAAATTGTAACTTGTAATATCAGTATATTATTGTAACTTGGTGGTGGTATAACTATATAAGTATATATCGAATATCAGTATATATTGTATCAAATTGTAACTTGTAATATCAGTATATTATTGTAACTTGGTGATATCTGCTATTAATAATGTGTCCCAGTTAAATAAACATGAATCCAGTTTTGTCTAGATTATATTGCAAAAAGCGGGCGGCGCTTGTCGGAGCACTCATCTGTTGATTTTACAAAAAAGTCTATGACAGAGATTCTCTTCTGAGCAACGAGACGAGTTATACCCTGGGGCAATGTCCAAACAGTGCTTCTAATTTGACAACATCGCATGTAGTCTGGAGAGCAGAACTTAGAATACTAGAAACACTTTAGAGGCAGAGAGCACATCCCATGGGTTTTATAAATCCTAGTCCCACACCAACGGGCATCGTGTCGGATTTCTATTTGAGGAGAAAGAGTAGCTGATATAGTTGAGATTGTCAACTGCTACGGGCGAATCCGACCACCCTGGAGCGTTACAACGATCTTTTCGTTGTATTACCCCGAGAGGAAACACATACTTGACCAGTACTTAGCCATCCAGGATCGCCGGAGGCTTCCCCTAGATCAGCCGCTGTACACAGAGGGTTCACCGTTTTGGTTCCTCTTCGAGGAAGCTACCGGACAGTTGTTGAGGTGTGAATCGGGTCGACCGTGATAGAACATTAAAACCTGAGCTGCACGACCCCTATTAGACTTCCACAACCCCATTAGACCCCTGGTACAGATTTATTATATGTCACCTGCTATGGGCGAACCCGTCCGCCCCGGAGCGTTTCAATGAAATTTATCGCCATATCACCCCGAGACGAAGCGCAGAGACTTGGGGACGTAGACAAATCTATGTTCCATCCCTGTCCGTTAGAGTCCGACGCCTTACGGCGAAGCCAGGGAATTGCCACACTGCGGGCAGTCTCACCCCCTGACTCTCAGATTTAGTCGGATTACTCCGACCACCCGTTTGCTTATAGGTTCAAGGTCGCTTGTGCGGTCCTCTACCTATGAGAGGGGCATTCCTGACTTGAATATGACAGATACGGGGCGGTCATTACTCGGCAACTCTCACCCGAGATCGGGTGGCACACACTATCATTTCTATGGATAAGCAGCTAGAGGTACCTATACCTATTTACACCCGCTCTCTTAAGAAGCATACACTTCTGAACTCTTCCAAGTATTCGTCAGTGACAACACGGCCGGTTTGCCCGCCCCGTGTACCAACTGCCCAGATCAGCCCGAGTGTTCGTCCCCAGATTCACCGCACAGCGGGTCCACCGGGTTGGTCCCTCTTGTGCCACAATGGCTTCGGTCGTTTGGTCGGCCCAGCTTGCGGAGCAGCTCCTTTTCAGGAGCCTCCTAAAAGAGGGATCAACCCGGTGAACCCGCTGTGCGGCTGACCCGGGGACGGGAACTCGGGCGTG
>JAOPUG010052691.1:0-21282 GCA_027564375.1 Micropterix facetella | reverse complement strand
GGTATTCATGAATCGGAACTCGGCCGCTAGATGGTATCAGTCAGAATTTTACTGTTTTTACACATCTGAACATTCTATTATATATACACGAAAATAATCATATGGGCCGAAGTAATCATATAGAAACACAAACCCTTGTTTTCCCCCTGCCAA
Organism: Micropterix facetella; assembly: GCA_027564375.1. Taxonomy (NCBI): domain Eukaryota; kingdom Metazoa; phylum Arthropoda; class Insecta; order Lepidoptera; family Micropterigidae; genus Micropterix; species Micropterix facetella. Next base: position 21,129 of record JAOPUG010052691.1, on the reverse strand, counting down.
ATTTTTACATTGGTCAAAACATGACAGTGCTAGCGCCCAGTGTTTGAGAGGTGCTTCCGAGAGGGAAATTTTTGACTCAAAAAGTAAAGTTTTTATTTATGAAATAGGGAAAATTTAGGAGATGAAATTTTAGAGCTGAAATTAGCGATTCTCTTAATTTTCTCTTCGCAATAATATACACATCCTGCTTGATGATTTTAGCTTCTCTGGGCCCCGGCACCCGGAGCGGCTGGCCCCTTTTCGCTGCCCACCCCCTGCATCCAATTGATTCGTCTTTAATCATATGAGCCAACTAGTGCAACGATTCGTTGAATGCAAGTAATTCCAACTAAAATCCAAACAGCAATCAATAATTCCTAGAATAAACAATTGTCTGTGCTAATGTAGTCTTAAGAGCAGGGTAAAATTAAAATAAAACAACTTTAGATTGTTTATATTTAATAATATTAATTCATTTAATATTGTTCTATTTATTTTATTTAATTATATTAATATTTAAATAACGTGGTGAGATTTGTACAAAGTAGCTTAAATCCCACTCAACACTTTTTACATTGTTATCCAATAAAATAACGCCAGATCAACAGATACGGTGCAACACTGCATTATTACCTTCGGTTTCATTCTCGCTAATTTTACATTTGGTATATTTTGAAATGGTTTTTATGACCAATGAGTCTAACCAAAAGCAATGAGTTATGGTGAGTCTAACCATAAAATCAATGAGTTATGGTGGGTCTAACCATAAAATCAATTAGTTATGGTGAGTCTAACCATAAAATCAATGAGTTATGATGGGTCTAACCCAGCCAACGTCCTACCAATATGAATAAACTTTACGGCGTTATTAAAAATAGTATATGATAATAAAGCTTTAGCATTGCTCTTTACAATTTTCACTACTTCTGAGACGAGCAGAGATTTGATTATTTGGGTCTGATGGAAGACTGGTTCTGTGTCGATGGCGATCCTGCCTCGAGTGTCCATCACTTGGATGCAGAACATAGTGCTATTACTCTCGCAGACAAACAGGGACACCATCAGCGACACTTGACGACTGGTTTTGAACAGGTTAATGTTGTAGCGAGCGAGCGTTGTGAAATAATTCGATTTCGTGTCCTCGACGAGTTGGAAGCCTTGAGCGTTGAGAGACCTTCTGAAATCTGCGAGCGTAACCATCGTCGGCGATTCGTGTGGCGATGGTTCTTCGCTCGACATTGTGCCCCCCGACAGCAGCAGCGACGTCGGCTTGCATTTAATGAACGACCGCTGCGGAATAAAATTTAGTAGCGAATTCATCACCATCGGTGCTATCGGCTGCTGCATCATCTGTATCAGCCGAACGTCGGGCGTTTCCACCGGAATCTGCGGTTCGGGCGGCGGTTTTCGCTTCGCCGTATACGTTTTTAAATTTTCTACGACGACGTTGCTTAAAATGGGCACATCGAAATTGGCTTCGGGCGGAAGGGGTGGCACAACAGCCAGTGACTCCGTATTCAAAATGACGGGCATCTGCTCAAACGCGTTAGCCATCATCATCGATGGCATTATATCGATTTTGTCAGGTATCTGATCGGACGTCGTAGCCATTACCGTCGGCTGTATTGCATTCATTTTCTCATCGTCCGATATGTAGTAGATGTTGTCATTTCTCAACGAACGAACATCTGTGATGTTCAAACATAGACCGTCGGCATCGGAAGCGTCGGTCACCGGGTTCATAATGAGGGACGGCGTCACCATTTGTTCGTTCATTTCTGCTTCAAAATTAATCGACGCAATTGTTATATTCTGACTTTGGATCGGCTGTTGATTCAGTTCTTGCTGATTCAATTGAATAACGCTCGGCCGCATGTGCAACATCGTCGGTTCCAGCGGACTAATTTCGAGCATGTTGGGTGGACGCGGCAGTGGCCCCGTATTTCGGAGCATCAGCGATAAATCTATGAAATCATGTGGCCGTTTTGGCGGCGGATAGAAGCCGCCGCTTTTCGGAGCGAAACTCCTCGTACTAATTACAAATTCAGCATGATGTAATTTCGTCGATTTTATCCATTGGACATTAATTATCCCGTCGCCATTCAATAGGTACTCTATAGCGGTTTCATCAGATTTTAATAAGTCGGAACTTTTCTGTATTTTCTCAGCGAGCATCTTAGAGAAGGTTTGCCGTACCATTGACATTATTTGTTTTTTGTGCTCGAGTAATTCGGATTTTTTCTTGCTCGGTTTCGGGACATCCGCAGATTTGACGCTTGCGTTTGTCGACTCAGTTTCGTCGATGACGAGACCGCTTGTGGTAAACGATGACGATGACAGTTTACGAGGCTTAGACAACTTTATTTTCGTAGACCTGAACAATGTATCGTCTTCGGAATCCGTCTCAGCGTAACAGCGTCGTTTTAAGCGCAGGTTATGCACAACGTCCGAATCGTTAATCACCCCTTTATACTCGTCTGCGTCCAAATGTAAACTTAAAATATAAAAATGGTCGAAAGAGTTCTCAACCTTTGAATCTTCTCTAAGATTAATTAATGTTTTTTGGCCGTCGGTTTCGTCGGTTCGATTCATTGCGATGAAGCAAGGTTTTATCCGGAGATCTGATTGCAGTTCCATTAAGTTGTGATGGATCGACAGGTGGAAATGAACATCGTTGACCCGAGTGAAACGCCTATTGCAGAATTTGCAGACGTATAAACATCGCCATTTTTTGGGTGATGTTTTCGATGATGAACAAACAGACGGGGGCGGAACGGAACTGTTCGACCGTCTGATGCCATTGTAAGAGTGATCATCGTAGGCGTTAGAGTTGTTGACATCGTGGTGAGAATCATCGTATTTGCTGTAGTTATGACTGGTACTGTCCAGTTTTTGGGATTGGGGAGGCTCGGCTGATGATGTGTCGCATTCCGCAGAAGTCAGCTCAACGTTTGTCGTCGTTACAATTGGTGGAGTAGAGGCGGCGCGCTCCTGTTCGGCACTCGGTCCAAATTTCTGGTTCACTTTCGTAATGTCCAGTAACGTCACCGCTGGAAGTTGACTGAAGTCCGAATTCTGAAATAAAAGATAGATTCTTAGAAGCTTATGTAGAAATACCGAAAATTGCTCTTTACCACAGTGTGATTGTTTATTATTGTGGCTAGAATCGGTCTTGTAAAAATACTCCTTGGTTTAGTATGAGATACTTGTACATGCGAAGTACGGGTGCGTACTATTCTCAGGGCCTCCCCTTTCGCAATAGCCATGTTAGATTTTCCTCACTCGAGCAATGGAGTAGCAATTATATAATTCTCCAAGTGTTCGAACTGTTTAGTGGAAAGGAGAGTTGATCGCGACCTTCGGGTTGCGTATCACTAGATTCCGGAACAACCTATGACTTTTTGTAGTCGCGGCGGGTTTAGCAATGTGAATCTTATTCTCTGCTCCCTGGAATTCGCCCGTGCGGTGAACGGATGGACAGTCTATGAATTAATATTCTCTTCGGACCCACCCTAGACTCGTGACTTTTGGCCGGTCCAAACATTGTGTGGGACTCCCCCACACAATGTTTGGAGTAGCTGTACCATTCCACACACCAATTGGGACCAGTTCGGAGAAGTACTCTGCAAGATCCTTGAGGGCTTTCCTTCTCCCTCCTGCACCGCGGAGGACTTGTGTGTCTCACTCAATGCAGTTAACGTTTCTTCCTGTGATGCTGTTATAGGACGTAAGGGGCCCTGCGGTGGTTTCATGGCGCCCGTGACGGTCCACTGAATGTAATGAGCTGAGAAAAGGCTATAAACGTGCATACTTGGAGTTAGGTCCCCCCTGAGCGCGTGGATGTGCCTAAAGAGAACCTGCAATCGGCAGATGGGGTCTACAATGCCGCCATTAGGCATGCCGATACAGGTAACGCCAACCCGTGGGACATAAAAAAGGTAATTTATAGAAACGTCAAAAGCGCCGATGACTTTTTTTTTCGAGTATCGTGCTGGCAATTTTCCTGCCGACCAAGACACTTGTCAATGCTCTGTCCCTCGGATCAGCCCGCCTGGGATGATTTGCATCATGTGCAAATTCGACGTATCATTAAGCACGTCTGGGAGTTCGCCAGGTGGACAGTGATGGTGCTAATGCAGAAATGCATAAGCGACGGTCACTTACCAACCTGCTGGAAGGCTTGGCCTCCTTCGTGTTATTCCCAAGGGTAACGACAAACCACAATCGAGCCCAAAAGCGCACAGGCCCATCACACTTCTGCCCATTCTGGGAAAAGTGTGGAGGTACTTGTATGCGATCGGTTGGAGGCGACTCTGTCCCCCCAAAGTGGTTGGCAGTTTAGTTTTATTGACCGAGGATGCCATAATTTTCATGAAGGTTTGGACCTGTGCTTGTAACGGTAAATACGCCGTCGGGGTTTTCCTTATGGGCCTTCGATAATGCGTGGTGGCCCATAATTCTGTACATCCGTGGTTAACGTTCCTTCAATGGGGTGCTTGCAGGGGTCGGAGCATCCTCTTCGATGACCTGCTCGGGCTGCCGTACCCGGAAGTGTGCACCGACACCCTCCAAAATCAATGACTGCCTCGCTAGATCTCATCCTTGGGTGGGGCCGGCACAAAAGACTAACATTCTCTCCGGCCAACACCCAGGCGATGCTATTGAAGGGCGCCTACAGAGAAATCCGGCAATCCAGATTTCTGGGCGGCCCATGGCCTTTCGGCGGTATGTCCACTACCTGGGGGTTTCGCTGTCGGCGTCTCTCACATCTTGAGGATGCGAAAATCATGGTTACAAAATCGCATATTCTCAATTGACCTAGAGGTTCTGGAGCATCCGGGTGTATCGTGGTTACGCCTTGGTGTGCCTAACAAGGTTGGGCGAGTGAGTGTGTCCGCCGTATTCAGTCACAAAGCCTGCTCTTCTTACAGAAAAGGTGGGACGCCGGCAGTACCAGCTGCTTCACCCCCAGTTTCTTCCCGTCGGTGTCTCAGCAGCTGAAGAACGGGGATTTTCTGTAGTTTCACCACCATATCACTCAACTCTTGATGGGTCACGGTGAGTTCAAAGCTAAACATTTTGACGTTGGACTCAACGAAGCCCATACTCGTACAGTACTTGTGGCCAAACCAGTATCGTTGGAGTTGCCCTAAGCTGCTGCATGAGCAGAACTGTTGTGTGCCGGCCGGTTTAATATGCGAACCTGGTGGGTTGCAAAACTGCTTCGCTACATTTCGAGAGTTTGCAGAGCACTGGGTTTCCCTTTGGGAGGATCTGAAGCAGAGAGGCTATCTCCCACTGGGGATGGGCCTCCCCTCTTAACATGCGAGTCGAAGGCCGCTTCATCGCCCCAAGTCGCCCGTACTGTACAAGTCGCCCTCATCGCCCTTGCGAGTGCATACCTCCTTGCAGTTTTCCCGGTCGTCCATGCCCCAGATGACGCTCCATCCACAACTGGCCATTCGGGGATCACAACGGAGCCTTGGATTTGGTCGCCTATCGACCACTACATACTATTTATTTTTAACCTAATCATATAGATATGAATCTGTAATATCTTGTAACATCATTGTATATTGTATTTTTCATTTTGTAATATTGTATTGTATCATTTAGTAATATTGTAATGTAATATTGTATTGTATCATGTCATAATAACTTTATTAATTTTATCATGTAATATGAAACAATAAACGGTTATCGGTGTCGCCTGAGGGAGCAGAAACCAGGAGAATCCCTCTCTATGTCTCCGTTCGCTCACCCCTCACGCGCTACCCTTCTGGTATAGTGATGTTGTTGTTGCCAACATCCCGGGCAGAAAAATCGACCACATATTTTTAGAACTGCCTGGGTTTCTTCCCCCGCCTGTAACCGCGTAACTATCAAATATCTCGTCTGGATGCGCTGGTGACATCTAGTTTAAAATGTTGGTTGTCCTTAGCCAAACCGGTTGACCCCTCGATTCTCTTCAGATCCAAACCCCACCTTGGGCTAGCTCTAAAACTGCCCTCTCTGCTTTAAGCCAACTCAATTTGATTCTATCCAATTATAAGGATCAGGCAATAATGAATAACGCAGTAAATAGCCATAGTGAATCAAGTGATCTACAAGCCCGCATAGACTACCACAAAAAAGTTTCTTAATGGAATCAGCCAGAACGGCACTGGTCTGGAGTAAGGTAGTACAGCCATGAACAATGTGGACCTAAAAAGTCTCTCTTGCGAGGAGATTATGACAGCAACAGTATAGCTCATGCTGTTGGGCTTCAATGTCAGAATGACTGGACAACAGCTGGGAATTTTTGAATTCCTCCAACGCACTGAAAGGTAATGTTGTATGACTGGACACAGATGGACAAAGATGCTAAAATTTTATTTAAATGTCTTTTAGCATAGACTTCCAGACCCCAGTAACCTCGCTCGTTGGAGCTATTTAAAAGATAGTTCATGTCCAATTTGTAGCAATATCCCTTGCACAGCTAGACATATTTTGGCCGGCTGCAAGGGGACCTTAGATCAAGGAAGGTATACTTACCCCCATGACAAAGTCCTTGCTGTTATTCGTGAAGTAATTTGCCTCTCAATGGCTCGTGCCAACAAGGGTCTGACAATACCCTCCAAACAAGTTTGTGCTGAGTGCTCTCTGTGTTCTTTGTGCAGTCTATGTTTTGTGCAGTTTCTAAAGGCAAAAAACACTCCACTACTAAATCTTTTTAAATAACCGAGAAAGCTTCAGATTGGATTCTGGAGGTCGATTGAGTCTCTAAGCAGTATCAATTTCCTGAAATTCTCAGATCCACAGCCCTCCATTCAGATAATAACTATTTACTCCCTAAGATGGCCCTTATTTAGAATTAGCTGTTCCATAGGAATCAAATATCCTAAAAGACCACAGGTTCAAATTAAATAAATACCATGATCTCACAAATGCTGTTACCCGGAAGGGCTTCACTGTTTACCTTCATACGGTGGAAGTTGGCACTCGTGGCCTCCCAGTTAAAATCCCTGTTTCACGTCTTTAAGGATTTTGGTCTCTCCAGGAAAATAATTAACATCTTCCTAGAAAAAAATATCTAAAACCGTGATTTCTGCATCTCAAATTCTATGCTTTGAAGGGGTTGTGAATGGGTGGTAATGTGAACGAAACGAGATATGAGAGATAAAGGTCTAGTGCAGAGGCACCCAAACTTTTTTTGTCTCATAGACCACTTGCCAATATTTTTTGTCTTCCGGAGATCCCTGCCTGCCTTATATTGAACTTTAAAACTTGTTAACTTCAAATGTATTTTTGACAACTGACAAAGTGCCGCTCACTTTGCTAGTGTACAATTGCTGATCTACAATTTTGATTCATATCTTTATTGAAATGTACTTAAATTTTGCACACCGCATGTTTATTTCTAAGTGATCACGACCTAGAAGTACAAAGCATTTGAGAAATTTACACATAATTGCACAAGTAGTACCATCACGTTTGCTCATTCATGTGATCCATCTATCCTACTCGTTTGCACAGATACCCGTTGAAACGGCGCGTATTCACATATCTAGGCCGCACCTTAAAATACTATGCTACACACAATCTGTTTTTAGATATAATAAGACATTTATGGAATAGCTAAATGCTGATCATGACTTGCCTAAATGTAGTCCACTCACGTGGTACACACCATTTATATCTTGTGCACAACCAATTTTTTCCCTGCTGACAAGGACCCCCTGCAAGTCGAAATCGACCTATATAGGTCCTATATATATACCACTTTGGGGTCTATATAGACCACTTTGGGAATCATTGCTCTAGTGTTTCATGTGACTAAAGTTTAATTTAGTTATCTTCTATATCTTAGGATGCAGAAAAATATTTACAAGCAGAAAAATATCGATAAAAATAGACCAAAACGGCTGTACGAGAAAAATTTTCAGCAAAAAATAGTCAACTGAAGGGTTTTCAATTTGTTTAAAGTGTTCTTGAATTATTTGACTGTTAGATTAAGAGAATATTTCATTTTGGTTATCTATGCTGCTTGTAATGACAATTCTGATTTGCATTTTTAGTATTTTTGCTGAATTCCTTCCATTGCTTTCTCCCTGCAAATATTACAGTATAAATGTTTCTTTACATTCGTTCCTTGGATCTTTAGCTACTAATCCATATATAATTTAAAGCAGAATCATTTGCAATGATGTTTTTAACACTCACATGACAAATGTTTTGTGCCGCTTCCCTGGCACAAAACTTTAAGGTTGCTCGAGTATATATTGTGTAGCTTGCAAGAATCTCACAGTATTTTTAAAGACATTCGCTGAGATTCGCTTGGCCACATCGTACGTTACTTGAATAACGCAAGGCTGCACCAACGATTGAAGAATTTTCATCTGATTCAAGCATGGTTCGTTATCGATGACGAGTCGTCCGCGACCATCTACCGCCTCAAAAGAAAACACGTTACTGTGACTCAAACAGATGTATAACGTTATGAGAAGCTTTTCAGAGTGCGCAGTCAGGCTTAAGTCGTAGACAGCAAGAACTTTCGTGTCATTTGAGCCGATGTGATTCTTCAAATCGTCAGTTAGAAGAATTCTCATCATTCGAAGCCCGGCGACGAGTTTATTAAATGGGTATAAAGATGGCACCAAGACAATGGTATTGAATGATACAGTTTTTAAAGCAGTTGCGCTGTGGGGAAACGGTGCCGGAGCGACCGTTACACTGAAGTTTGAATCGCCGCTTTTATTTTCATAATAGTACCGTCTGTGCGGTTGACGTTTCTGCCCCCGATGATTGATATTGGCAGCGCTACAATCGTACGTAAACGTCTCTGTCAAATTACGATGGCTGTACACAAAATAATTTTCAAACGTGTTAAACATTTTTAAACCGCGCTCTTTCTCGATCGAACGATCGGTGTTTCTCTGCATGGGAAAGACGAAGCGAGGCAATGGTACACAACAGTGTCGTATTCTAAATCGCAACTGCAACTTGACGAGTGCGGAATGCGTCTTCAGATGTTCAATCATGTGTGTGAGTCGCAAAAATATCTCACTGCATAATTTGCAGACATATCTCTTTGACCACCCCGTTAATGGCAGTCGCAATTCCAGCACTGAGACAGTCGCTTCAGCTTCGCATTTCACTTCAATTAATGCTGTATTGGAATGTCTTCGTTTTGATTGAAAACATACGTTTATGGATTTGTGCACTGATGATGTTGAGGCAGTTCTAGTCGAGGGCTTTTCTACGCCTGACAACGAGTCCTGCAAAAAAGAACGGTCTGCCTTGTAGATAGCCCATTCATACTCATATTCAAATCAGCAATGTATGTATTCTATGCAAAAATATGATATTCGTATTAATGTTCTCCTCCGATCTTTAATAATACAGTTTCATTGAACATTTTTGGAACACTGTAAATTGGAACCCACATCTAAATAATACCATAAGAAGAGCAATCAACGCCCTATGGACCTTCAGAAGAATAGCAGGCTTAACATAGGGGGCAGAAGTTGAGAGCCGCACAATGGTTATATACTGCTATAATCAAACCCGTGATCGCATACGCTTTGGTAGTCTGGTAGTCGAAGACATAAATAACCCAACTAGCAAACCGTAGCTCTATATTTTCTGGATTCAAAATGGTGTTCATGTTTGGTCACATGTGTTCATGTTTGGTCACATGTTTGTTTGTTTTATACACCCAGATTTACAAAATTGTGCACAGAAATTGCAAATATTTCATAATAAGCATGAATAACAAAGAAGAAAACATTTCACTAGATCGACTAAAACCAGCATATTTCTGCAATAACGAGCACAATAAAGCAAGACACGAGCCAGAAAACAATAGCATGACATCATTACTAGAATATGTGATGGAGACTCTAAAAACCGACCCAAAAGTCACAAGGCAGACACATAATAAAAAAAACAATGTGTTTCGCATAAATTACAACAATATTTGGAACTTTGGTACAAATATGCGAACATACAAATATACGAACTTTGGTACAAATATGCGAACGAATAGTCGAAGAAAAAAAACAAAAATAGGATTTAATTTGATTGCATTGCATTTTATGTTTTGAGTTGTTCAGAAAGTAATTTCGTTTTTCTTATGAAAATGAAAAACGATTTTCTAATATTTTATTGAATTATATATTGTCCATTCTGGTTCAATACCTTTTGCTATTTTTCGGGCAGTAGCACGATTCCAAGTTCATAAAATGTTTGTTCTTTGATGGCAAAAAACTGATCCAGGTGATTTTTGACCTCCTCATTTGAAGTAAGGGTTTTACCGTCTAACATTTTTTGTAGAGACCAGAACAAATAATAACCAGAAGGTGCCAGATCTGGAGAATATGGTGGGTGTGGCAGTACATCCCATCCAAGCTGTAAAAGCCATTGGCGAGTTAAGAAACTTGTACGAGGTCTCGCATTATCTTGGTGGAACACTACACATTTTCTATTGATCAATTCTGGCCTTTCTGTTTAAGTGAATCATTCAATTTGTCCAGCTGATGACAGCACACTACAGAATTGATCATTGTGGTTTCCGGTACAAGCTTAAAAAAACGATACCTGTGAAATCCCACCAAACAGATAGCATCACCTTTTATTGATGAATATCAGCTTTCGAAGTGCTTTGAGTAAGTCTATCTTTTTAACTCTATCATCTCTTGCGTTAACATTGTTGCAGACAACCCATTTCTCGTCCCCAGTGATGATGCGCTTCAAAAATGGATCATTTTCTTGACGTTTGAGAAGCAAATCACAGACCTCAACGCGACGGCACAAATTTCTTTCCGTAAGAACATGAGGAACCCATATGTCGAGCTATAAGATTAATCCTAGACATTTCAAATGGATCATGAACGTTCGAATTTGATAAATTTAATCTCTCAGTGATCTCAAGAAATGTTATTCGCCGGTTTGCATGAATTCATTTTAATGGCTTTATTGTGTCTTCATCAGCTTCAACTGGCCTTCCAGAATGTGGTGCATCTTTAACATCAAAATTGCCAGATCGAAATTTTGAAAAACCAGTTTTGGCACCGGTGTTCTGTCAATATATCTTCTCTATACACTTCGGATATTTTTTTCTTTGCTTGAACATAATTTTTACCTTTTTGATACTAAAAAAGTAAAATATGCCGAAAATGTTGCTTTTCACTTTCCATATTTAAAAGGGTACCAACCAAAAACTACTGCGTAGAATCAATCGAACGTTTTCACAAGCAAGCCTTGCTATATCAGCTATCAAAATATATAATGATTATGCGGCTTAGGTGTGAAGTTGGTTGTGAAAAAATACAATTAAGTACTCCATTGGGAAAAAACGAAATTACTTTTCGAACAACCCAATATTATCGATGAAATATTGGTATAAGATTCCATTTATTTATAGGTAATTTTAATTATGGACGAAAGAATGAATGAACAATTTATATATAGCATTTAATTAGGTGTTAAGTGGAGAAAGTAAATATGCCCACAAGGTTATAATATTATGAGAAATATTCATTTAATAGGTAATTGCTTTTTTCGATAAGACACTTCTTCAGTCCTGTGTCATACTCTTTTCCCTCTAACTCCCTAATATTACCAGGTGATGGGACGCGCCTGGTATATCCTAAAATCCTATACCATTTATTATACTATACTTTTATCCCTTCCATTTATTACGTACTTGCGTACATTATGTACTACCGCGCAAACAGTATGTGCAGTCGAACTTTAGTCGATATTGATTGAGTGTTCGTAACACACCATGATTTTTTTTTGTCCGTGACAATTTTAATAAAGCCTTTCTCGTAGGGCCTTTCTTGTAAGCCTTTTGATGAAGCCTTTCACGTGCCATCTACTCCAGGAAGCATCGTCAAGACCTGCACCAGCATCTGGCGTAGATACCCACCAGCAGAGCTGCCAAAGAAGACCAGGAAGAATGGGTGTTTCAAGGTACTCCTTTTCTAATTCCCGGTTTTATCCACACTTTGGCTATCCAGCTCTTACTGGCCCTTATTAAATTTACAGTGGTTATAGATTTTAATTGATTACATAGCATTCCTTTTTTGAATAATGTTAAATTAGGCTTAAGTGCTTGGAGCTCATGTTTATTTCTCGCACTGTAGCCCTGTTCAAAAATGTTTACGTTGAAATACTGCTCGTGGTTCCTCACAAATTTGCAGGTTTCTGAGATATAGGTTTCTGAGATATAGCATTCTCAATAACCTGAGCGTTATGTTTCATTTCGAGTTTGTATGTTTGTGCTTGGTAGGAATGAAGGTGCATACATTTTTTTTTTTTCATATTTACACATAAATCATTCGAGCCTAACCAATCAGTTATTTCCATAAAGCTTATATTTGCGCTGCTTTCCACCTCAGCGAGGACACTTCCTCGTGTAACGTCATCCTTTGATCGAAGCCATTCTAATCGTACAGGCTCTACCTTATTTTCGTTGCTGTTAAAGAAAGTAATTTCCACACATGGTTCACTATCAGTAATGTTAGATTTTAACAAATCATAAGCTGTGCCTCTGATTCCGATGTTGTAACACTTCTCTGATAGTTTTTCGTGTAGTACAAATTCATATGCCTTAGATAAATCTAGCAATAACCCCAGAGTAATATGCTTGTAATTTATTTTTTTTAGAATTTCAATACCTAGTATACTGAAAGACAACTAGTGTTGTTAACTTGTTCATTCTAAATCCATTTTGATTTTCCGAAAATATATTATATCAAAAGTTGATAGTAGTGCAATCGGGTGGTAATTTCAGGTGTTCCTACTTTATACCTTTTTTAAAAAGTGGCCTAATAATCGCTGTCATTAAAGGAGTGGGAAATATACCTAGCAGAACTAAAAGTGTTATCATAACCAAAAGATTTCTTATTTTTTAGCCCTTTAATTATAATACAAGTTTTTTTATCCCGGTAATCATTGTAGAATATAAGCCTTTTTTATCAAGTTTTTTTATCCCATTAATCATTGTAGAATATAATCCTTTTTTTTTTTAATTAACTCCAGGCAAAACATTTGAGAAGTGTGGTCCAAAAATCTCAGATCCAATACGTTGATAAGCTTCGGCATATGTTAAAAAGTTATTGGTACATGTACCTTCAGACAGTGTAATTTGTGTAGACTGATTACGTTTTACAATTTTTAAATTATATAATTGTGGCATATTAAGATTTTTTTTGACATGCACATTTTCACTTAAAATATCCAAATTATAATATTTCGCCAAAATGACGGTTTTACAAATATTTTGGCAGTGGCTCGTGCCAACAAGGGTCTTAGAGTGCCCTCCAAACCACCAATATAGTTTGTGCGGGATGGCTCTAAAGGCAAAAAACATTCCAACACAAAACCTTTCTCAATAATCGAGAAAGCTTCGGACTGGTTTCTGGAGGTTGATTCGGTCTCTAAACAGTATAATTTCCCTGAAAGCACAGCCCTCCGTCCAGATATAACTCTTTACTCCCTATCTTGGAAGATGGCCCTTATTATAGAATTAACTGTTCCATGGGAATCAAATATCCCAAAAGAACACGAGTACAAATTAAATAAATACAATGATTTTGCAAATGCCATCACCCGGAACGGCTTTACTGTTCACTTTTACGTGGTAGAAGTAGGCGCTCGTGGCCTCCCAGCCAAATCTCTATTTCACCTATTTAAGGATCTTGGTCTCTCCAGGAAAATAATTAACTCCTTCCCTAGAAAAATTATCTAAAACTGCAATTTCCGCATCTCAAATTCTATGACTTCGAAGGGAAAGTGAATGGGTGGTAAGGTGAACGCTCACCTATGGCAAGACAGCTGTCCTAAACCTACCACAGCCGGTCGTTAGTCCGGAGTCCCCCCAGAAGTATAACAATACTATTATGATGGGCCTGATGTTGGTCGGCGAATTCCATGGCAGCTCCGTTTGTACTTACTATATTTGCTCGAGAAATTGCTCAAATTTAATTAAATTGTATTATTCCCTTTTAGGTCTATATATACAAATTAAAACTATATTAACCCATTAATGCCGTGCGTTGCCATATGGCAACAGCGTGAAGAAATTGCGGGAGAATTTATTGCCTTGTTAAATTGCGGGGTGGAAGGGAGTGCGAGGTATTTTTAGAAAGCCCGAATAATAAATGACACAATGGATTGCATTAGCAATTAGTTCGGCATCATCTCTCGACACAATCGACGAATTTTACTTTTTTGAAAGCGCTCAAAAATGGCCGTTCGTTTAGCGTAAATATATTTTCATTACGTTTAATATATTCTTACAATATTTTTTTATTAGAATAGCATTAGTAACATATTAGGTTATAATCTTTAAAATAATTGGGATAATTCAACTATAATTGGAGGAGTTATGAATATAAATATTTTGACTTAGGTGCTTATGATAACGTTTCTTACACTTTTATATTTTAGGCCAGGTTTGTCGCTTTCGGATGTCTTGGATATCTTGTTGGATGACACAGAAATCGATGGGGACATTTTTATAGAACCTCCCTAGCCTACCGTTGATATGGATGAAGATTCTGGAGATGAAGATGGCTGTGGGTATGATTTATTATTTAGAACATTTTATTTTTAAACAAAAACTTTTAGTTTCTTAGTATATTTACGGAGGGGTTTTAGCAGTTTAAGGTGTCAGAAAAAAGGAAAAAGGGACCTATTACCCAAAAAAAAGAAAAGGATTTAAAGGACCTCATAAACCGATTAAATAGGACATAATAATCGTTGACAAATCCTCTAGAGCTTTTAAAAGAGCATTGTGAACCTTGCATAAGCTACAAGTGCCTATGTTGATCAATCCTGTGTTTCTAACTTCTAGAACAGACTCGTTCATTAACTTTATAAGCTTTATGTTCACGTTTGTTCCATCACAGCTGATCATGAGTAAGCATTTCAAAGGAATGTTTGCCTTGTGCAACGCCAACAAGATTTTTATCATGCAAGTCGTCAGCGGTTGCTCAGCCCATAAAAAACGTTTCGAGGTGCCTTTGAATTATTTTTCCTTCGGCTTGTGACCAAAACCTCACGGCTATCTGTAGTTCCTTTTGGCTACTTTCATTTGTTGTTTCGTCGTAGCAGACTGAATAGTATGAACTTTTTACTTCATTCACTGTTTTTCCAGAAGTAATCATATACATCATCTTGGAAGGGTAAAATTCAAACTCGCCTGGGACTGAAGTGAACATTGTCTTGAAGATTTCCGTTATGTCCAGACTCGAATTGAGAGGGTAGTGAGAGAGGACTGATTTTAATGTCTATAATATTTCTGCTTTGAGTGCGTTGATTTTACTGTTTCTACAAGATAGCTCGATTTGTGCTTGTCGAATGTCGTTTGTGTCAGTCTTCGAAGGGGTGTACGCTCTGTTTTACAATTATTTATGGCTCTTTATTCCTGCATGTTGAGTTACACGATAGTAGCCATGCTCCACTTTAAACATACTGTCACACACAATGCATTTCACTTTCTCATGCTTTTTTGCCCACGATCCAACAAAATATCCATTTTGGTCTTTATTTTTAAAACCAAGTGTCTTTCATTTTACTCTTCCCCATTGTGTATCACTATTATTTTTTAATAATACTGGTTTGGATCTGTCGAATAAAATAAAAGCAATAATAGTATAACTGGTGTTACAACAACATTATTAAAATGAGGAGCATCGGATATATTATTTAGTTTACCCCTCAATTAGTCTTCATTGGGGCTAAATGTTAAAATGTAACCTATTTTATGAAGAAAAGAATGCATTTTTAACGGGTATACATCTACCATGTGATGAAAAATATTACCGACAATGCCCAACCGTTGAATTGTCATGAACAGTCATTCGGCTGAATGTAATATAAAACATGGAAGTTAAACTAAAAAGGGACTCTAGGGACCAATTTCTCAAAAAGGGACTTTAAGGTACCACAAAAAAATAAAGGGACGTTAAGGGACTAAGGGACAACCACTAAAAGCCCTGATTTAGCCATTGTATTTTGTTTTTATTATTATAAACTGGTGGATAACCTCTCATCTCGTCAGCTTCGAGCTATAGTGGAGATTAGAACAATAGACAATGAAAAGATTGTTGCCGATTGTTACACGACGATTTGCCAGTTGCAGCAACAGCTTCAGTTTACCAGGAGCAGACACCCATACCGGAAAAGACGAAACAGTGGATTGAAATGCGAAAAATTGAAAATAAAAAGAAACCACGATGGCAAATTGGCGCAGACTTCGACACGGAAATACCTTCATCATTTCCCGTAGCAAACTATTCTGCGTATGTAAATTTATCTGCAATTGACATTTTTGAAAAGTTCATAGATGTAGAAGTTACTGATCATATTGTGGTGGAAACAAGGCGGTATGCTTTATTTTCAAATTTACCGGATCCTAAGATAACAGCAGATGAAATCCGTTATTTTGTTGCTATTTTGCTCGTCAGTGGATATAATACAGTAGGTCAAAGAGGCATTTTTGGGTCCAGAAAAACGATATGAAGAATGAAGCTGTTGCTCAAGCAATGCGAAGGGACAGGTTCCTAGAAATCTGTCGTGTCCTGCATTTTACGGACAACACTCAAATTATTCCCGAAGACAAAGGATGAAAAATTAGTCCTATAATGGAAATGATGAAAAAAAGAGGCTTCCAACATTTTGTCCCAGAGGAAAATTTATCATACAATGAAAGTATGGTAAAATATTTTGGTTGCCATGGATGTAACCAATTCATTCGGGAGAAACCTATAAGATTTGGCTACAAAATATGGAGTTTAAATAAAAGGGATAGATATTTGATAAATTTTTAATTATATCAGGGTAAGAACATAAAATCAAACACGGACTATGACGGATGATTTGGAAAATCAGCCAGTCTATTAGTGACATTGTTAGACGAAATTCCGGAATATACGAGGTTGTTACCTTATAAAGTGTATATGGAAACTTTATTTACCTGTTCATCTCTTATGAGATACCGAGGTTATTCGTGTATTGGCACAATTCGCGAAAACCACATTCCGAAACACACTCCATTGCTAAGAAAGGATATCTTCAAGAAAAAACCCCGTGGCTATTTCCAAAGTGCTTTAGATAAGAGAGACGGGCTTCTATATGTCAGATGGATGGACGATTCGGTAGTTACGATGCTCTCATCTTCATGCGACACACAACCCGCTAGTCAAATCAAAAGGTTTTCGCAGAAAGAAAAGAGACATATTATGATCCAACTACCCAAGCTGATCGCAAACTACAATAAATCCACGGGGGGTACTGATCAAATGGATCAAAATGTGGTCTGCTATCGAATTGGTGTCCGAGGAACGAAATGGTATTGGCCATTGTTTACGTGGATGCTGAATGTGTCAATGCAAAACAACTGATTATTATATAATAAATCGAAGAGAGCGAATGTATTGCAGCTTGATTTTACGCGAGAAATTGCCAATGCTTACTTACAGCGACATCAGGTTCTACTAAAAGGAGGAGGAAGACCATCTACCGCATTGAGGTCATCAGATAGTAGAGTATCTGATGCGATAAGGTATGATAGAATTGAAAAGAAAAAGAAAAGATGCGGCCACAAGGACTGCAAGTCTATTGTGAGAACCATTTGTGCAAAATGTAATGTTGGAATGTGTATTGATTGTTTTATTCCATTTCATACTGGTTAGTTTTATTTTTTTACATTTAACAATATACAATAAATGGATCAATTCTTATATACAATAAATGGATAAGCCCATAGGTAATCGTTCGTATTTATTTACATACAAACCTACTTTCTCCTTGGACCATAATGCAAAAACTAGGCAGTGTAAGCGCCTAGCGATGCCAAATGGCAACGTCTTATATCCAGAAAAGTATATAAAAATAAAATATAAAAGATATATATCTACTTACCTAATACATTTTAGTTTAAGAATACTTGTTTTTTTTTTATATTTCAAAAAATATTAATTCCTGCGCTAATGGGTTACATAAGCGGCAATTCCTCAGTGGAACATATCTCGCGGATCCGAGGCGCCCATTACTCGGATTGTCGGCCGAGATCGGGTGGCCAACGTATCGTTCCAAATGATACTTTGAATTTAAGACCATTACTCGGGCGAACCCAAGGAATTTGGACAATATATATCCGCAATCCAACTTTGCCTCAGCCCGCGAGAGTCCTACTCCTTACCACGAGGCACTGGGAATTTTGAAACCCAGTTGACATCCTCGTGTGCTCGCTCCCAAATTTAGACGCATTTCCCCACCCACCCGTTTGGTTTCGGGATCGAAGTCGCTTAGGCGACCTCTACCTGGTGTGATAACACGGTATTCCGTTACTCGGAAATATAGCGGACCCGTGACATCCTTTACTCGGAAAGTGACCAGAGATCGGATGGCCAACAGGCCGTTTCTAAGGATAGGTGACACCCGGTCAACATCTATCCCCCGCGCCTTATGAAGCTTATTAGAATCCTCTAGATGCATCGGTGATTTCGGCCCGTCCCGTGATTGGTAATCCCTGACTTATCCAAAATGGCTTAAAACTTATTCCAACACGTTTCTCTCATCACCCCGATTCCAAAAATACCCATATACGCTATGCTTACTCTACCTATTGGCCAGATCCTCCTACAGGACAAGTACACCGGGATACAACTGCAGCAGCACCCAAATTACTTAAGACCTATTCTAACAATTTCTCTCGTCACGATTCCAAAAATACCCATATACCTACGCTATGATTGCTCTACCTATTAGTCAGAACCTCCTCCAGACCAAGTAACCCAGAACATGCCTGCAAGTACCTAAATGGCTTTAAACTTAATTCTACACGTTTCTCTCATCACCACAATTCCAATAATACCCATATACTCTATCCTTATGAAATAGAAGACTATCGCGGTTGTTTGACATTATAAATAAGATAAAACGAATTTCCCGCGTAAAGTTTGTACCACCCGACGTTTCAGCGACGTAACAACTGCCGTTGTCCAGGGTAGACTGTTCAGAGTAAGGCGCTCTCCGATATTTGTACATGCTTAAGATTTACGAGAACTTTATGACTTCTGTCTATTTTGCTTTCTTCATCGTCTAGCCGTCGAATACCTCATTTATGAGTTGCCTAACCGCGCCGTAAAACCGCTCACAAATCCATAAATTGACTGTCAACACTGTCAACATTTATCAGATAGCTCAGCGAATAGAGGAGGAGGGGATAGACAGAATCAACTGGCGTAGCAGCCGTGTAAGCCTCAACGGATCGCAATTCGCAGCGCCCGCTCTGCAAGGCGGCGTAACCTCGGCGATAAGCCGCAAAACGCTTCCCCGGCAGAGCGGAGGGAGATAATGATCGATCTGCTCGAGAGCATGCAGCCGCGGCAGAACGGAGAAGTGATTTTGCACGGGACTCTGCGCGAGATTCCTCCATGCGAATGCTTTGAGGATGGATCACATCGCGTGCGCTTGCATTACTACCAGCATCATACGAGGCATCAAGTGTTAT
Source organism: Micropterix facetella (assembly GCA_027564375.1). NCBI lineage: Eukaryota > Metazoa > Arthropoda > Insecta > Lepidoptera > Micropterigidae > Micropterix > Micropterix facetella. The sequence continues at coordinate 1,643 of JAOPUG010052691.1, read as the reverse complement.
AAGCGGCAATACAAAATCAATGAATTCTATATAATAACGAGGATGAGTGTTTTTTTTCGACACCAGAAACTCGAATTTTACGTACATGAACTGAGATAAAAATGTATCAGGAGGATTAGTTTTGCACGGGGAAGGGAAAATGTATAAGTCATTAGTATCTTCTATCATAATTAATTAGTTTAAGGCATTTATTTTTTGGTATTTTTGGGCTTTTGGATTCTGTCGTACCATTCTAACATAAACTTTGGGTACATACATAAAAAAACGAGAAAGACATAGATTCTCATATCGTTTAAGAGGCGTGGCTTAACATACCTTGGCAGTGTGGTAGTGTTGTTCAGTAATTCCAAAAATAACCGGTTATTTTAACCGTTTATGGGAATCCATGGGAATGGGAACCGTGTATGGATAATAAATACGAAAGATGGATAAATACATATTTCTAGTATGTATATATATAAAAGAAAACGGGTAATTTGCAATACCAATAAAGCTTATTTTTTTCGATATAATTAACCAGTTACCGTAAACAAAATTAACCAGCTGATTATTTTTTTATTTTTGATGAAAACTCCTACCTATATTTTTACACACAATAAAGACATATATTGCTTTCTGTAATATGTTGTATTATTGAAACCTATATTGTTTTATGTAATGTTTTGTTTTATCGAACCAGTTATTAGCCTTGTTAACAGGTTTTAAACGTAGCTTTAACGCTGGCAAAATTATATCTTACAGCGCGAAGAGTATGCATATGTGCGTGCAATTGTTAAGCGTTGTACGTTCTTTCAAAAATCATATTCCGGATATCATATTTTTAGGTGTAAAGAAAAAATATATTCTTGCTATGGAATAGCGCTTCAAGTCGCTAGGCGCATTAAAACGGGAGTTATCATAGTTGAAATGTGAGTCAAGTACAAAAAAAAACACAGGTATTGACACTCAAAAGTGAGTTTACAGTTACATACGGAAAACTTGCCTTAGCATACTTAACTTACTAACCCCCCAAAAAAACCATGACAAGTGGCCACAGATCACAGACTTATAACAGCAAACAACAGGTTTCAATCAAGATTTTATAATCGTACAACAACATGACTTATGCTTTTGATCCTCCTTGTAGCGGGGTATGCGTGTGTGCATGAGAACGACGCGCTTAGAGTTCTCACAGTTAGCCAGCAATCGTATGTGCGAGCAGCGATATCGCGGTACCGGACGATACGGAGGTATCGCTGCATTATATTAAATCCTTGGTAGAAACTTTCATAAGTCGTCACTGGGCAACGCGCGATGTTCATTTATTATCTTCAGGGATTCTACCAAACGATTGATTTTTCGCACTTCAAGAAGCGTTCTTTATGGAATCGGGTTCTTTATTGAGTTCTGTTAACGGGCGTGTATTCTAGTAATTAAATAAAAAAGGACAGCGATGCAATGCGTTCATCTAATATTAATTTTAATAAGGCCTCTTCAAAAAATAGCTAAATTATTTATTTTTACTAAACAATCTCGAAAATCATAAAATTGTAGAATTAAAATGAATGATTTATATAAATAAAAACGTAGGACGCCTATATAATCTGATGCATGCTGTCCGAAAACTTCCATTGGACCGATCTTCACCAAATTTGGTATACAGC
>JAOPUG010051321.1:0-13955 GCA_027564375.1 Micropterix facetella | reverse complement strand
TACAGACTCATATAGATCAGCTAAGATTGGGGTATGATCAAACCATAATTCGAAACAAGATTTGCTAGTCAGGGACAACGTAGGCAAACATTTTGTGACGAAGAAATCTACTAAGTCGGGTTTCATTTTAACATCACTTGGCCAGTACGTTGGCTCGCCGGTGGATGTCACTTTGATGTTAAGTTCTTGGACTGTTTTGTTAAGTTCACTTCCCTTAGGGGTTAGTGATTCTTGAACCCCAGTCTGTGTGTTTTGCATTATAGTCACCACCAGCTATGAATTTATGACCCAGAGTTTTGAAGAAAGTGATGTAGTCGTCGCTTTTAAGATTGTGCCCAGGAGGCATATATAAGACTAAAATGGTCAGGGGTCCATTTGCGCATTCCATGACTATATTTGTGGCTTGAATTTCTTTGTTACAATAAGGGTTGGACATATGTTTTCTATTTTCTTTAATAAGCAATGCAGAGCCTGAGTGAGCTGTGCCGTCAGGGTGATTTGGATAGTAAGTTATAATACACAGAGATTTTGCTGCACAGAATTTGGCCAGCTATTGGTAAACATTGTCGGGAAGCGGAGAACTGTACTGGGTGAACATGTTTTTTGTGCAGTTTGCCTGCGAACTGCACAAAATGAAGACGACGAGAGTTTGTATTCAAAGTAAGTACTTACCTAACTTCTGTTTAATTAAGCTTATAGTCAGGATCAGGACTCCAGACTCTGGAGTTTTGCTAACACCGTAAGGATACGAAAAATTGTATTTTATCTAAGTAATTAGCATTGAACTGAGTAGACTTTTTAAGAAACTGATAAGATTTTCTAAGATTAGCTTGCAGTAGGTATCTTGTAGGTACACCACAGTCGGATATGTTTTTCTTTTTCATTAGAAACTGTACTAATAGTCATTTCACATATTTTGCCTGAGTTGTTACAAAAATCCTTATCCTTGCTTAATATTATAAATGCAAGAGTAAGTTTGTTTGTTTGTTTCTTACGCTTACACGTCTTAATTACTCAACCGATCATCATTAAATTTAGCATATACATCAGGGATACAGAAAAGGATAAAAAAAAACTGTCCACGCAGACGAAGTCGCGTGCGGTCGCTAGTAATTATTAAATTTCACAATCGCTAGCAACCTTACGATTTTATTTAATTTTCAAGACAAAAGCGAAGGCCTACAGCAAAAGTATAGCCACAAGTAAACTTCTCAGACATTTAAAAGATGTTCTCGGTTTAGAAGATACACAGAAAAACTTCTACCATCAAAGAGTTTTTTCTCCTAGAACTCCAAAAAATAGTGGCAGATGTGAAGGTAAGAAGAACGATAAGTGGTCATTATCCCGAGATCTAGCTCTTTGGTTTTCCTGCTCGCTGATGCTGTTTGATACTGTGGATGACGATGCAATGATTGACTTTCTAAAAAAATACAGCATCATTGTTTCCGAATCTGATCTACCATCAAGGCAAAATACAGCACGAGAGAGATTGGAAGATGTGTATGACAACATGCTGACTTATTTACATGATTTCATTTCTAAACGAAGTCCTCGATTTGGTGCTTTGACTTCTGATATGTGGACGGATATATACAGACGGCGCAATTATATCATTTGTACGTATCATTTTATTTCTATTGACATGAACCTCATCAAATTTATACTAGCTACAAAAGAAGTTACCCAGAAACATACTGGCGAAACAATCCATGACGAAATACAAGAGGTGCTGCGTAGGTTCAAAATAGAACAAAAAGAGATATATTTAGTTACTGATGCAGGAGGTCATATGAAACGAGCAGCAAATATATTAGGATTTGATAACCATCGTTGCCTTCGTCACGGTCTACACAATTTAGTCAACATAGACGGCATCAAACACACTAGATAAATATCAAACATTTTTAAAAAATGCAAAAAGATTGTGAAGCATGTCCGATACAGAGCACCTCGTGTAGAAGCTGCTGCATCTGCACAACAGCAAGAGTTACTTTCTTCAATTGAAGAAGTCGGCGAGCATCTGGATGATGGTGACACGAGCGAAACCGACTCTGATACTGAAATAACTGAAAGACCTTCAAGTTCTAAACATTTGCCGCCGCCTCCGGCCATTAAAACAAGCACAAGTACCAGATGGCAAAGCGTTTTGATGATGCTTAAAAGCATTTCAAATCTCGGAAATCGCCAGCTTATAAACAATTCTTAACGAATTTAGAGGCTCTCATAATACAAAATGCTGAATATGAAACCATTGAGGCTCTAATAAAATTTCTTAATAACTTTAAGAAGATTGCTGAAATGTTGAATTCTAAGTTCAGAGACTCAACCTACAATGAATCTGGCTTTGGTATTTCGAGCGGAAATAAAAAGAAAAAGCGAGCATTGATAAGCCTTTGACTTAAAAATACTATGTTGCTAGGACTGGATTCCCAATTTCCTTTAACCGATGTTGTTATTGCTGCAAAATCACTTGATTGTCGATTCTATGCTATTAAAGTGATTGATGAATACATGCAAACAAAAGAAATCACTAAAGTCTCATTTTTATCATCAACGGTCAGGAGTCGATAGACAGCAGAAAGTACTTCCCAATATTCCCGTAATCTAACTACTGACTCCGCTGCAACAGGGCCGAGTTCTTCTGCTAGTTCTTCGAACTATCATTTGGATTTGTCACGAAAAAATAGAGCTATTCAAAGTGATCCTGAGAGTGCAGTGGAAAATAAATGTTGGAAATATTTTAGCACAGCATGCGCTGAAGATTTAGAGCTTTACGGTGGAAACATTCTAAAGTAATGGAATGACAGGAAAACCTCAATTCCATTATTGTACACTTTTGCAGTTCAATTTTAAATATACCCGCGACCAGCACGCCAAGCGAGAGTATTTTCTACTGCAGGACTCGCGATAACAGCGAAACGTTCACGATTAAATCCTTTGCGGTTAAATAAGATAGTATTTATCCATGATAATTACATAATATTTTACAATGAATCTGTACAAGAATAGACAGGTTTTCAATTTTTGGACACAGAATTTGTAATTTATATATAGTTTTTGCCTAATATTTAAGTTACCTAACAGATGATTTAAATTTGAGGTTATTGAAATGTATGTTTATTTGTTAAAAAAGAACTTTAATAGTTACTTAATAATTTTTAACTTCAAAGCGCTTAGCTCTTATAAAAAATTAACATTTTCTAGAAGACAAGGGATGTGAAATAATGTGACTTGTGAATAACTAACCTAAATTATTCCTAACTAATAAGTGTGATTGCTTTCGTTTAGCTACTTAAAAATGTGTTTTTTTTTGCTATAATTTCTAATATTTAATTGTATTTATGATTTTTCAATAAAAATATTTATTTTGTAATATTTTTGTACAGTAATATTTTTGTCAAAATCTGATCCCTGATAAAAAAAACCTTATAGCTCACGGTCGCGCCACCGATGCTGCCGTCGCCACTGAAAAATTTCCACCGACGCCGCCACCACGGAAATCGCCATCGGCGCTCATATCTATAAATTTTCTAGAATTCATTCCATTGTTAGGTAAACACGCAATTTCAAGATGGCGCCGCAGAGAAAAAACAAATGAGACGTAAACATTTAAATGTGTTCTACAGCTAGAGTTCCATTTTCCACAATAGAAATGACTTTTCAATATCTTTAATGCAAGTGGCCAATTCCAGAAACTTTCAGTAGGGCTATAAAATCCTCCTGGCAATGAAAGTGCTAATGTGAGGTCTGAACTATAACAGAAGATACAGGGTAAGATCCGTCACACTTCCCTGGGGTACTCCAGCATATATTTTATGCAAGGTGGTTGCATTTTCTTCTTGTCTAACGAAAAATGGTCTATTTTTGAAGTAGGACTTCAGGTTACAAGGAAACCACAATGGGCGTGCAAAAAAACATACATTAGAAAATAAATAAATTTATTAACAATTTTTGAATAAAACAAACTAAAAACATAATTCATCTACTACATACAACACAAATTTCAAATAAAAATTATAAAATGTCCATAAAATCAATCTCAAAAAGTACAAAACATATCACAATTTTGGTGTCAATGGGAAAAATACAGAATATTTTTGCCTGGATCAATTTAAAATCTATATACCTAATTGACAAAACATTACACCTTTAATAGAACCGATAATAATCCATCACCATAATAATACCGAATAAAAAACTTTCCCCTAAAAACCCACAAAATTTGTGCTATCAAACCTAGGTGTAAAAAGCACTGCTAAAATATAAAGCCATGTACAGACATGCTCATTCTGAGCCGCTCAATTCGAGCTATCATCTAATTCTATTGGAGACCATGTCGGGGCGAAGTGAATTCGATGATGTAAACCAGTGATACGTACTTATCGCTCTTTTACATTTTGTTTCATTGTTTCATAATCATTTGTAAAAGTGTGTCATTATTATATTGTTTATTTAATTTGATTTATTTGTAATGCAAAAAAAAAAACAATTTTATATTTCATTACTATGAAAGTTACATTAAGAGTTAAGTTAAACGAATCAATAGAAGAATTTATAATTAAAGCATAGGTAAAATGAGTGTATCACTGAATTAGGCTTAAAGCCTGTCCTAAGGTACACAACATTATTTTTAAGGTGAAATAAGTAAAGATGATATCTCTTACTGTTTCCGAGATATTAGCTGCTTTGCAGCAGGCGGCGACTCTGCTTTTTTGTGCGTGACTTTCTTATTGCTCTCTTGTACTATAGCAAGAGTCATAATAGAACGTGCGGTGCAATTGAGCGTTCACAGAGACATCGTGCAGAGCACCAATTGATGCGAGTCAAAAAACCGACAGCGTACAGCTCAAATTAAGCAGATCGAGCGGCTAAATCTGATTGATACACATCCAGACATGTGTGCCGACCTGCTCAAAGTGCACCGCGCTCGCACATCTATTGTATTGCCACAGAGAGTAAAGTCAGATTTTCAGCTTGGAGCATTTTCGAAAATGTTCAATTATACAGTTTCTATTAAATTGATCAACTGAAAGATCAAAGCCATGAGTTTCAACAGACTTAACTATCGACAGGAGAAAACCCCAACAAAATCAGTCTCCAATGGTTTTCGAGATCTTAACGGACAGATATAGATTATCACTTTTATTAGTCATGGGCGAGTCGACCGCTCGATTTAGGAGTCAAACATATGCGCAAGAGTTGGCATCAAATCGACTTTCGTGTTGTTCACTAGTAATCTGTGTGTTTGTCGTCAGCGAGTCCGGAAATCGAATTAATGCAAAACTCGTGTGGACTCTTTCGTTCGAGTCGCCTATGACAACCCCATGGGTATGCACCCGTCAAAGTTACACCCACCACAATTTAGAGGGTGCCAAGTATGCACCCACAGAAGTCCCACCCTGCCGGCCATGCATAAGCCGAATTGTCAACCCGCCAAATAACCTAACCTAATCTAGGAGCGGAGCATTATTGAAACCCTAGCACGCTACTCTACAACATCCTTATTAATCACACTTCGCCCTCCTATCTCAAGGAGAAATTCCACCTTTTGGGAGGCCACAGTCTTCCACTTCGATTAAGTCAGAATAACACACTCACCTTTCCGTTACATCACTCTTCTGTTTACAAGTACTCTTTTACGGTCCGTTTAGCTCGATTTTGGAATCAGCTCCCACGCTCTATCAGGCATGCACCTACATTGTTCACTTTCAAAAAGTTGTTAAAGAAACATTTGCTTCACACAGCTACTAACCAAATACCCCACCTTAGGCTGGTTTACTTCTCACACTGACCATCGGCGCGTAGCTAGTCAGCTCGAGTAGTTTCAGTATCGTGCTGATCATCGCGAAGTTCAGAAGTAAACAATGTCTCCTAACACAATGTTATTGAAAATTATTGCCGCGTACTCTTGTACATGAGAAAGAAAGAACATCTGCTAAAGAAAAGACTACATGTTCATCCAATGATCGAGCAGAGATTCTTCGCGGGAGAATTGGTCACGTATACGGCTAGTTGAGAGATGACGTAATTAAGTTTTTCAACTGACTACTTATCGGTGCGTGCATTCAGGCGAAACAAAACGCTTACTAGCTGTGGATGTGCGTCGGTGTCGCTGAGCGTTATCAGCGTTAATCGGCAACGCTTCTAGTAATACATACATATTTGTTGTAAACTTGACTAATGTACATATCTGTCATCTGGCAACATTAAGTGTTGAATAAATGTCATGTCGGGCGACACCCGTCTATAAAAGTCGGAGAAAGAGTTTTCATTATAATCCGAATCTGGCGCAACAATATTGACCTATCAGCACTGACGGTCAGCGTGAGAAGAAAACCAGCCTTATCCTCCTCTTTATCCTTCCCTGGGCAAAATATTAAAATGTGTATATTGTAACTTTAACATTAACTTATTGGCATATATTTGTATTAGTTTATTTTAATTTTAACGTTATTACTTCTATGTGTACTGTATGATGACAATTAAAAATAAGATTGGTTGATTGTAAGATATCGCTATAGTGATCCCATTTGTGCATATTATTTAGTTCGATATTTAATGGTATTTTTAGCACAATAAAGTTATTCTATTCTATTCTACTTAATGTTAGCAGCCGGTACTGCGGCAAAAAGAGAAACCTCAACCTAATTTAACCTAGCCGCGAAAATAATAAGAGTAACTAACTACAGTGGAATCTGGGATTAACTCTATTCATTTTGTGAAGAGAAAGGGTACCAATTATCGCTTATTCATACATTATGTACATGTCATCATTACACTAAAACCATCCACATAAAAATCAAAAGTTATACAATAGTTGTTAATATTCAATTCATATCTAAATTGGCCTGTTATTCTGAGAACTCCACAGAATAATAGGCTTAATTAACGAAGAAGGTTTTTAAGCGCCCTCTCAACATATTGAAGTGGAAGAGACAATGCTACAAGAGAATGTGACGAATGTGGGTTGAAGCTGAACACCATAAAGACGAAGCTTACAGAATTTGACTTTAGAAGACTGGTAACATTATTTACTTCGGTTGCAATTTGAACGACAACTGGAAGATACAAATCCCGCATTGAAAAATCCAAAAATGCAAGATGATAGAGTATTTTATGGAAGAAACGTCAACCTATACATGAAGATCAAGATTTTAAGATGGTACATATTCTCAATAATATTATAAGGGATGAAAAGCTGGACACTTAAAGATACGCCGTTAAGAAAAATTGAAGCCTTTGAAAAGTGGGTCTTTAGGAGGATACTACTTATAAGATGGATTGAGTCAAGAATGATGCCTTAAAGAAGAAGACAATAAAGAAGCGCAAATTGCATCATGCGCCATCCCGAAAGATACGGGAGTGTCGTGCGCTCCGAATGACTGGGGCTTTCTTAACAGGCGGTTTTTACTCGATCTAAATTTTCTCTCGACAAAACTAACAGAGGCACAGAACAACGAACAGACTATCTTCTCTTTTTCCAATTCCAAAACACCAATCACTTAACATCCCAGTTCATCGCACGCTCGACTCCCATCTTCCACTGTTTATAGTTTAAGTCTCTCTGGTCTTCACCCATCTTCGGCCCGAAGGTCTCTCCTTCCTTGACTGATATTGTGCCGCCTTTAGTGCCAAAACCGACCGCCCATTGAGCGACCATAGCCGCACCCAAGGCTGTACTCTCCGAGAGGCCGGCCTTTACCACGTTTATTCCTATGAAATCAGACTGCATCTGCATTAGCAGACGGTTTGCTGTCATTCCGCCGTCTACCTAGAAAAATAAAAAAAGTAAAATTTTCTTTACAAAAGAGAAAATGTGTATAAATCCTATTTTTTACATCCCCATATTGGTATAATTGACAAAAAGCATGGTTCACCATACTTTGTAGTCTAAAAATCTGACATACTAGATTTATTTATGCCAGTATAGCATATTGGCGTGACATGACATGACATGAGCATACCCATCATAAAATGCTCGTGGATTCCGGAATATCGACAGGCTGTGATAGGCTTAAGATATGCAAGCGTTCTTCTTAAACCGGGCCTGGAAAAATTACGAAGTAAATCTTACGCAATCATTATTACAAAGTCATGCCTTATTATCCAAGAATTTTAGAAAATTAGAAAAAACTTATGACATTGCACAGTTTTTCAATAAGCCCTAATATCTAATATCCCAATAAATCTGCTAGCCCAGAATTTCCCAACAAGAGTTGGACCCATTATAAAATATAGTTTATGGAATATACTAAATGTGGATTTCGGACTAATGGGAGACAAAAATGCTCTCTGTATAGAAATAAATATCGATTTTGTGTATACATTCATTCATTCTAGATTAGGAATAAACATGTTACAAAGGAGTATCTAATAATATGAAAGCAGTATTAACGAATCCTACAATGCTGGACTTAAAATTCTGGAATGATGTTACCCGGGGGGTATATTGCACATACAGTTTATTTGTTGTGAGGGCGAAGAAAAGAGAAACAACTGAGTTGTTATGGTTCCCAATTCAATGTGGGAGGGACCCCCACGAAAATGCTAGTGCTTGATATCTGTTGTATTGCATTTTCGTTAATGGGTTTTTCGTAGAAGACTTTGTTGAATAGTAATCATGAATTAAAATACATGGATATTAATTTCCCATTTTATGTTAGACTCACAAACAATGGCATACTTGTTAAATTTACAGAGTGAATTGAAATAACAGGAAAAGTAGTGATATACATCGGCAAATTTGGCCCCTCCTACGTAATACAACGGACGGGCCAAAAACGAGAATTAAGTATGAAAATCGACATTTTTGCAGAAGTAATTCATTGTAATTAAGGAATATGAAACACAGGAAAAATCTAATAACTATGATAAATCATGAAGCCATTCTTGATAGTACCTAGGGTCTCTTGCATCCCCAGCGAGCAGATGAATCGCCAAATCAGGATCCACATCATATTTGATTCAATATAGAGTCATGCCGACTAGTCAAGCTTTCTTGTGCCACCACGGCAAAACAGTTCAATTTTCATAATTTTATATACTGAAACTGGGTCGCAGAAAGCATTTATCACTGGTTGATAATGTAATTTCACCAGCAGCGTGTTACAGATGTGTAAGATAATGCTGATTTAGCCGTCCATTTTTCGCCCCTCCAAATTGTGATCCCCCTCTCAGCGTATGGTAGTTTAAAAAATACCTCAGTATGCTCCTGATTATAAATTAGTTTGCTGTTTTTGTCAGAATTTGATATATATTTATTTTATATCCCTATTTTTTACATTTCAACTGGGAGAAATCTAATACTGCCCGCAAAATCGACGCCTTTATTTTTTGGTGGTGTTTTTAACCTTTCTTATCCGATTAATTCCTGCCGCATATAATTCACTCAAATCCTGAGGGTATGACAACTTACTGCCAAGTAAGTACAAACGGAGCTGCCATGGAATTCATCGACCAGAGTCGGGCCCATCATAATACTGTTGTTACACTTCTGTGGGGTGTGCGGTGGACTCTAGACTAAGGACCGGCTGCGGTAGGTATAGGACAGCTGTCATGCTGTCATCTTACCACCCATTCACTTCCCCTTCAAAGCCATAGAGTTTGAGATGCGGAAATTGCGGTTTTAGATATTTTTTCTAGGAAGGAGTTAATTATTTTCCTGGAGAGACCAAGATTGTTGAAGAGGTGAAACAGAGATTTGGCTGGGAGGCCATGAGCGCCAACTTCCACCACATAGAGGTGAACAGGGAAGCCGTTCTGGGTAACTGCATTGGTGAGATCATAGTATTGGTTTAATTTGTACTCGTGTTCTTTTCAGTTAATTCTACAATAAGGGCCATCTTCCGAGATAGGAAGTAAAACGTTATATCTGGACGGAGGGCTGTGCATCCGAGACTTTCAGGGAAATGATACTATTTTGAGACATTAAAGTATAAAATAATCATTTATAATCAGTTCACGTCCATGGACTAGGAAGAATGGACTGAAACCGGTAGATTCCGAAACTGCCGTATACCAGCTGGATTTCAAAAAGGTAGAGATCTCACGTGCGATGGTCGTCTTTAACACACAACGCCAATGCGATGACCAAACTACGATTCCGCTTTTCATTAAGATTAACCTATTTTATAAGTGCAATATATTTCATAAGGGCAATATTTAAGATTTGAATACACTTTTGGAATCTTGTATTCAGCAATCAGTTCGGTGTCAATCCCTGCCGATGAATTGTTTCCCATTGTCCGATATTAATTACTGAGAAACACCAAAGCAAAGAAAAAACATTATATTCGATGACATACATAACTAACGAGTTTACTGGTGGCACGCTCCAGAGGAAAAAGCAAATAATATTTGTCGAAGTAACATGTTACCATGAGAATATAGGCCATACTCAGTTAGTATGAAATAAACTAAGGACTATGAAAAAATAACTATAACTATGTTATATCTGAACAGGGGGCTGTGCATCCAAAACTTGATACTGCTTAGAGGACGATTTGACCACAAGAATACAATCAGGATTCAGGAACTTTCACAGCAATTGGTGTGGTGACTAATGATCTCATTACCTTCAATGTTTGCAGTGGTATTCCGCAATCTTTATTCATTGCATCTAAAATATCACGAACTTGAAAACAAACTGCTTCAAGCGTCGCTTTGACAATGTGGTTAGAAGTTGTGTCCTCTGTTATGCCACAAATTACCCTGCAAAAAACAAACAGATTAATATCCATCAGCCAAACAAAAATAGAATGAAAAAGAAAAGCAGTAAAACTAAATTAAAAGACAGAGGCATAGCTCGGCTTTTGAGATCGTGGTTTGCAGACTATTGCACTATGAACACACATCTGCAGATACATAACCTGAAATTCCATCGTGAATTCTAAAAAACATTTCCTCAGCAGTAGAGTGGTAAACAAATGTAATGACACGTGTCAACGAGTTTAAAAACAAACTGGATTTATTCTACAAAAACTGTAGTGCAAGCACAGACTGAGGCTCATCATATTAAGGTGATTGCCTGATAAAATTATAATAATAATAATAATAAAACAAACCCTCTAGCGTCCTGTCTCCAATACGGAGCATACAGTCCACTGAAAGCTGGAACAAATATTACGCTTCCACTTTCCGGAGCTTCTTCAGCGAGGCGTTGGGAGTCACCAGCATTTTCTAGCAGACCAATATTGTCCCGGAGCCAGCCCATTGCCGCACCTGCTACTGCCACCTATAATAAAAATAAAATAATCATTGCACTGGCATGCATGCTCTTCAATTTGTCTCTTCATAACTGTGATATTAATACTAACACACCATCTTCTGTAAGCCGGTACAACGGCTGGCGTATGCTGATGATATTTATATCATTGCACACTCTTCACGAGCCCTCAAGGAAGTCTTTTAGCATTGTACAGAGCAGCAAAATGTATGGCGATAAATCACGAGGAAACCAAATACATGGCTGACCACGTTGAAAGTGTGAACATGGTGGTTCTAATTTTTCTGTTGGCCGCTATATCTTTGAATCCGATATGAAATTCACATACCTCAGCTTATTAAGCACCAGAGATAACTATACCAGAGAAGAGATTAAAATATGTTTAATAGCTGCAGAAAGGTGATACTTTGAACTCCAGTCTCAAATGAAATTCCATCTGCTATCCCGGAGAAGGCAACTTTCTATAAGACACTCATCAGACATGGACTCTCACCAAAGCAGATGAAAATGTACTAGATGTCTTTAAAAGCAAATTTGGCAGAGGGAAAACCCAAGGGTTTGTCAAACTTCGCCCTTACGATTGATTACATACTGACTTCTCGTTATTTTTGTCTAAACAGATGGATGGACCCCAGCCGACATGTACCTCATTTTACGTGTCTCATCATGGCCAGCAACTTTTATCTTCGCTATTTCTACCGTTAATTCCTTTTTAAGCAGTAAAAGTGTAAAAACCCATAAAATTCTAACTTTTTGACGCCATCTAACGGCCGAGTCGAATACTAATTCGGGACTGCGGCCGTATCAATGCGCCGAGGCCAGGTGGTTACTGCATAGGCCGACAGAGGGTATTGACGGTCGTCGATCAGTTTCGAGCGTATCATTCAATTAAATAACTAATATTAATAAAACAAAATCAATGAACCCAGGCGATGTGTACCTCATTTTACGCATCATGGCCAATAACTTTTCTTATTGTATTTCCACCGTTTATTCCATTTGAACCTCTAAAATATGCAATAAACTGAATTTATGGGGACAATTTGTATGGCAAGTACCCTAACCGTAGGTCGTACAGACCCGAAAATCAAATGGGCTCCGCCTATTGGCCATAAATATCGATTGGCGATTTTTTTTTAAAACGGACATAGTTTACTCGAGTTATTGTGCATAGTAACATTTTTACAAACGATTTCGGCCCGCCCTGCACTCCATAGGATGTGAGAATCCTGAAAATTGGAAGGCTCAGGTGGTTAGCGTATAAAGGATGGAAAATGAACAGCCGCTGAAACACATTCTTTATCGAAAACCTGAAGGGCTTCGTAAAGCCGGACGACCACAACTATTATTGCCAGAGTTACGTATTGCATTCTCAAGACCCAAATTGGGGAGCATGCATGCCAAAGCATATATCTATCAATGCAATTAATGCAACAAATCATCCCTAACGTAAATATTATTCTAATAAATAGTCACAATTACATAGTACCTACCCACTTAGGGATATAATATAACCAGATAATGAAAGATGTACTTCTCAAATTGGTCTAAGTTATAAAATGGGTTACTTATCAATATCTCCTTGAATCTTTCCTAAATTGCAAGTAATTTAATATTTTTATAACATTACGGAGAAGATTGTAGTACTCAGACATAAGTAATTCCTTTGGACTTGTTTAGAACAATCCTTTAACCACTGAAACAGCACGCCAGGCTTGAATCATTCCAAAATGCGAATTAAAGCTTACATCCGTAAGACTGCCCACAAGGCTTTAGCGCTAAGTAGGAACAAACTATGCATACTGGTGAAAGCACTCACAGGACATTGTGGCTAAACAAACACATGTTCAACCCAAGGGCGGTCCTAGCCTTACATTTTGGGGGGGGGGGGTCGCCGTTATGGGCTTAAAGTTTTTTGATCGGACCAATACCAAGTCCTAACCTAAAAACTCAGATTGATCAATATTGAATTACTTATCAGGTTTTTAATCCTTCAGGTTAAAATTAATTGAAACATTAAATAGTAAATCAATTGTTTAATATGTAAAATAAAGACGAAAATTACAATACAAACTCTAATTTGGTCTTTGAACCCTTTGAAAATCTTGTAATCACAGCATCCACATCAACATCAATGTCCCTGTGAATGTTCAGGAGAGCTAGACCGACAAGGCGTTCTTCTCCCATGGATGCTCGGAGCCAACTTTTAACGCGACGCAGAGTTGAAAAGCTCCGTTCTCCAGTGGCAACACTTACTGGCAATGTCGCAAGAATCCGAAGCAGGCAGTTGATGGATGGGTACAAGTCATTGTCACATTGTTCAATTATTTGCATCAGACAAGTGGGAACGGCTTGTTTTGGGGCAGATTGTGACAGTCGCTTCCACGTAGCTACCCACAATTGATATTCTGCAACAACAGACGAAACTGGTACTCCCAACAGTCCACTGTAAGCATCGGCTACCTCTCGTAAAACTTGTATGTCGTCATCACTGTAAGAGGTTCGTGGCAAGAGCACATTCAAATTGAAAAGTTTCATTATGTCTGGAGACAGGCGATCTTTCAAATCAATTATGACACTGTCTAACAATGGCACATACGTCACTCTGCAGAAGTAATCCTCGGTAGAGTTAGCCGGGACATTTGCACGCTGCGTTTGACGAGATACTGTTCTCGGCATCTTAATAACACTGTCCAATTCTGATGCTACCTCAGTAATTTCTGAATAAAGT
>JAOPUG010049162.1:0-14001 GCA_027564375.1 Micropterix facetella | reverse complement strand
ATCTCGTATAATAATTTCCAATCAAAGTTTTTAAAAAAAGTGTACATCTGAGCAAAATTACCATTTCTAAAATTCCAGTCATGCCGGAATTGACAATTACCCATAGTAGGGCTATACTTGTGACTATCGCTCGTTTGCATATGCGCACGAGCTGGGCGCAGTACAATGCACACATCAATTGGCGGATGATGGCTGTCAGCTGGCACCAACTCAAACGAGGATATATATATTGTAACGTTATTTTAATGAATATTTAATAAATTCTAAGGTGTATAATATATTATGCATTTCAGGCAGACATAAAAGCTCTCTCAATAACTTCATAGGATTACTAATAAAACAACATTTTTTGGCAATATTCGACTTCATTTATAATAATAGCCTTTTTCAAGAACGATACATTGATTACAAAGCATCTCTAACATTGCGATACCTTTCTTATAGGACGATTTATATTTGGCCTCAAAATACGCTTTAGTTTCGGACATCACTTCTTCTCTGGAGCCAAATCTCTTTCCTTTGAGCATGTTTTTTAGGTTGGCAAACAGGTAATAGTCATGGGAGCCAGATCTGGGGATTACGGTGGATGAGGAAGCACTTTAAATTGCAATTCGTTCATTTTTACCATCGTTTTGATCGACTTGTGGCATGGTGTATTGTCTTGGTGAATGAGTACTTTTGCTTCTTCATTTGTGGTCGTTTTTTCGCAATTTCTTCCTTCAAACACACTAATAATACCATTTAATATTTGCTATAGATAGTTTTCCATTGTCAAGCTAATCAATTAATAAAATTCCGTGCGAATCCCAAAATACGGAGGTCAAAACCTTACCAGCTGACATTTGCGTTTTTGTCCGGTTTGGACGGTTTCACCGTTTGCTGTCCACTCAGCTGACTCTGGGGTGTAGTAGTAGATATAAGTTTCATCCATTTTTACATACCGCATGAAAAAATCCTTTATATTTCGTTTGAACAGCTCCAAACAGCGCTCGGAATAATCAACTCATTATTGTTTTGGTCCACTGTGAGCAAACGCAGTACCCATTTCAAACAGAGCTTTCTCATGATCAAATGTTCGGTCAAAATAGTGAATATACTGTCTTCTGATATCTTCAGCGTGTCAGCTATCACACGAAATGTCAATTTATGATCGACCGAAACCGTTTTGTGGATTTTTTTTATGTTTTCTGCAACAATTACTGAATTTGGGCGACTGGAGCTATCAGCATTAATTTGTGTCTGGACGACCGCGTTTCATTCGGATCATAAAGGCTCTGTGTAGTCTGAGCTATGATGTCCGTTATGTTTTGGTCGGCTTAGCTCGCGGAGCAACTCCTATTCAGGAGCCTCCCCGAAGAGGGACCAACCCGGTGAACCCACTGTGCGGTGAACCTAGGGACGGGAATTCGGGCTGACCTGGACAGCTGGCGCACGGGGCGGGAAAACCGGCCGTGTTGTCTCTATCTGATACCTAAAAGAGTTTAGAAGTATATGCTTCGTAAGACAGCGGGGGTAAGTAGGTACCTCTAATTCTTATTCATAGATATGATAGTGTCGGCCACCCGATATCGGGTGAGAGTTGCCGAGTAAAGGCCGCCCCGTATCCGCCATATTTCAGTTAAGAATGCCGCTTCAGAGATAAAGGACCGCGCAAGTGACCTTGAACCTGTGAACAGACGGGGGATCGGAGTAATCTGATCGCATCTGGGAGTAAGGGCGCGAGTATCCCCACTGGGTTGAAAATTCCCAGTGCCTCGCGGTAAGGAGTTGGACTCTTACGGGCCTAGGTGGAGATTGGTATGTATATCTGCCTACGTCCAAAGTCTCTGCGTTTCGCCTCGGGGTGATAGAACGATAAATATCGTTGAAACGCTCCGGGGTGGACGGGTTCGCCCGTAGCAGGTGACACATCATAATGTACGACCGCGTTTAAAATCAGCAAATCACTTCTCTACCATTTGTCTCGACGGAGAAGAGTCACCAAAACACTTATCAAGCCATTGCTTTCCTTAAACGGTATTTTTTCACATCAAAAAGCAAAGTTTTATCATCACAGGAAATTCAGATTTTTTCATTGTTTTAAAAATTACAAAAGTAGCTTCACTAAAAACAATTATAAATTGTTAACTAAACGTCAGATTACCATAAAATTTGGACTGGCGTCGTCTGAAGGTTATTACTTCCTAAAAATCAAGGTATTAAAATAATTTTATAAAGTATTTAATGAAAATTATTTTTGTTATTAACGGTTTTCTTTTATCCCAAATAGTTTTTGCAGAAAAATAAAAAAAATACCATAGTAAAAGACTTGTTTTGGGGATAGGGGGAGGAAAACAGATTGGCACAAGGCAGAATCGTGTTCAGCGGGGTCAGATTTGCTTAAAAAGACCCGATAGCAAAATGTTTCACAAAATACCGTTCGATGTTGAACGCAGAAAGATTTTTTTAAAAGCAGAAGCAATATAATATAAAGTCATCTACCATAAAAAAAAATGGTCCGCTGGCTACTAGACCTGGGAAAGGGCATCAAGAGCTCGCCCGAGTGATCTTGAGCGATGGCCAGTCCAGGTGGCGCGCCGACAAGTTCATTTCAACACCATGAGATGGCAAGCTCCATTAATCAAACTATTAAGTCTAAATAATTGAGACATACCTCCGATCAATGAATAAATAATATTATTTTATTCATGTTTTTTTATAGGACCTGAAAGAAGAAGGTGATATAGAATGGCTTGTAACGAATTTTACTGTCATCAATGTTAATTACACCAAACTTGCCCACGATGTGGATACTGTTTCATGAAATTAAAGAAAGGCACCGAGTTATTTATAGGTAATATTCTTTTAAGCGCTTGTAAAGTCAAACTACTAGAAGTCTTCCATTTTAGTACTTCATTTTCCGTAAGATGGCTAGGCGTAATATTGGAGATTGCTCCCTGAGTAACCAACTATGGTACATATCTCATTTTTTGTCATTTGTTGGCATAAATATATTTTATAACAAGTGGATGACAGGTAGGTACAAACACAGGCAACATTTTGTTCCAGTAACGAGATTTTTTCGGTATTTTGAGCTTATTAATATTTCTGAATGTTATAGGTTGGAGAATTATACGAAATGTATTTATTACGATGCTTTTCTCCATCGTTATATTATATGTCTCCATTGGGCTTTCTTGTGCTGCACTCACAGGCTACGAGGCGAAATTAAATAATTACGGGATCATAATTTCAATATTTTATATGATGAATGCCACAATTCAAATTCTGCATGTTTGCTGGGTCGTATATTTCAGAAAAGATTTACTGGAATTAGTTTCTGCTATGAACACAGAAATACAACAGCAAAATACCGAAAGGGAACAAAAAGCATACGGCGAAGGCATGAGATACAATAAAATCATATCTATGGCAGTTATAATCGTAAATTTATTAACGTATTTAACGTTAATATTTACAGTAATTTACTTTTACTTTTATAAAGGTAACGCAGGACTACTATTTACTGCTATTGGTAAGTATGTTTATACTTTTATTTTCTTTCACCTTTACGATTACAGAATCAAAAATATAATTAATATATTTTTAATTTGCAGGTTTACAGCCAATAGACGAAAGCCCGAATTTAGAAATTTCTCTGTTCCTTTTATTGTTATCTATAATTATGATATTCTTTTTTCATTGTGGCTATCTTATGTTATACGTCACACTTATCGGACATTGCATATGTCAGTATAAAGTACTCAGCGTAAGAATTAATAAAATAGTGCAAACGATATCAGTATCTAAGGATCAACATCAAGACACTACAATGAACGCAATGAAATCGACGGTTAAAAGTCACATTTCAGTAATATTAATTATATCAAAATTGAAAAACATGTACTTAATTGTATTAGCAATGGATGTTTTGTTTATGATTGCATGTATTTGTGCCTCTCTGCTTTTGCGTCATACATATTTATTGTCGCTCGTAATATTTCAATTTTTTACACTTTTTGTTTTCAATTATATAAGCGAACTACTGGACGCCGAAAGAGATAACTTCTTCGAGTCTATATACATGGCTGACTGGTACTTGGCTTTGCTTTGCTATCGCAAAGACTTGTATTTTGTAATGTTAATGTCTTCTAAACCCTCATACCTCACACTAGTAAAATTGACAACCTTATCTCTGAAGAATTTCAAATCTGTTTTTAATTTTACATATTCTTGTTATGCTATCATTAAATCTAATTATTAAATAATTGTATTATATTGGAAGAGATAAAAATTACATGCATAAAATTACTTAAAATATTTTTTATTTTACATATTAAATTTATATAAATAATAAAAAGAGGTTACCTAAAATTTCAAAATATAAAGCAACATGACCAAAAATGTTAAACAAAAATCAAAACCTTTTAAAAAAAAACGAGTGTAGTGTACATTTTTGGTCTCGATATGATGATTTCAAGTGCAAAGTACGTCATTAAAATATTATTTTTTGTTATTAGAAATATTTATTTTAATCTTAGTAAATTGTCAAACATGCCGTTGGCAGGCTCTCCTTGGAAAATCACTTTTGAGGATATTGTGTATATTCACGTTTTGATGTTCCAGGAACAGGATATATACATATATATATTAATAGCGCTGCCTTTAAAATATCCTTCATACGAGTTGATGTCAAAATATCTGAATTTTGTTTTTTTCCTCTCCCACTTTCGTTCAAAGTTTTGTTTCCTGTAATCCGCAATGAACACGGCGAATATGCGAATGAATCGTGTGGGCGTTCATTGTCTTCTTGTACTATATTTCTTTCTACTTTCTCGTTTTCGTGTTCGGCAAACGTTGGAACTGCTAAATTTTGTGAGAGTAGGAAGTGTATTTTCTTGATCTTCCTGAATTAAATTATTGCGTTTGATTCAAATGCCAAGTTGCAAGTGTTGATGGGCCCGTTTCCGGATACGGCGTTTCAGGAATACTTATCGGCTCCCAGAAGTCTACTTGGAAAGCTTATAGATAGGCCTGTTTCCATAACATCTCTAATAGAGAGTTCTATGTCCAAGCCCTATGTCTCTTCAGGTTAACAGCCTTTTCTGCTACTGCTGTTTTAAGATATGCGTTAGTAAAAGAGATGCAATATCGTTATAATATTCGTAATTATGAGATCACATTAACAAGTCTCATTCTTTGTGATATGCTATTTTGAGGGGTCCAAAGAAGGTCAAGCCATGAGCTGAGTGCCGTGTGAAGTGTGGGATACTATAGACAGAATCAGCTCATTGTTTAGGCGACAATATTAATAAATATGTGGAAAGAAGTGGCTGGAATAATTGTCAAGAATAAACAGCATAGACTCGCTTTAATTTTGCTTGGTGTAATTTTTAAAATTCTACAGATAAGCAAAAAACAATTCCTCGAACATAAATCCTGATTTAGACCATTTATACAATGAGCCACTAGGACCACCTATTCTACGCTATGGGGAAGAACATGATAATTTTCAAAAAGAGGTTTCATTTCAGTGGCATTGAAAGCTGTTATACTGCTTATACTTCTAGGCCCTGGAGCTCTAATGCTGATTTCTGGATTCCGTTTAAGACATCCATAGAGACAGTCTTTCCCAGCTTCCTTCTTTTCTTTATGAAAGGGTGCTTAATTTGGTTTCTTTCAGCATATTCAAAAGTATCCCTTTGAATATCTGCTGGAAGACCTGCTGAAGCCATAAAACGCTTTGGATAATTTTAACAACTCATCACGTATCTCTCCCTCTTGCTCGACAGAAAAACTACTTTGACTGGCGGAGGATTTGAGCAATAAGTAGAGTACGCATAGCGTCTATGGTTATTTTTGAGATCATGGGGATGAGAGAAAATTATTGGAATAGATTTTAAGCCAATTTGGTTATCAGGGATTACCAATACGGGCCAAAGTTGCCGATATATATCGCTAATTTTTCTGTTATTTTATATGGGCATGAAGCGACTCTACCGGGACGCCATACTTCAACACTGTTTTCCTTAACTTGGTAACAGTCTTAACTACTTCTATAGACATTTTAATCTTGCATGGTGACCAAGCACATTTTTAAGTGGGTGGCGTCTGCAAATAGAAAATCATAATATCAGGTCGGTTTGAACCGACCAGATCAAGAGCATTCTTACTCGTCAAGGGCGTGAAAAATCGAATAAGTAAGATGCTTAACAAATTCGACATAAAAACGATCTTCAAACCGACCCAAAACAAAGCTCGACCTCGGAGGCCTATAAAGGACGTAATCCACTGCAACCTCCAGGTGTGTATAAAGTCGAATGCAGCTGTGGGTTAGCCTACTTTGGACAAACGAAACGGCCCATAGCCACTCGACTGATGGAACACATCAACGCTGTTAAAAACCTTCAGCGAGAAAATTCGGCGATCTGCGAACACATATTGGATAGCGGAACCAACCACTGGGTGCAGTTTCAAAATCCCATCGTGATGTCCAAAGAACAATTTTACTTTCCCCACATGATCCGGGAAGCCATTGAAATAAGAAGAACCCCGAACTTCAATAGAGACGACATTTTCAAACTCTCTACCACGTGGAACCCTCTTCTTGAAATATCCTCAATGCCCATCGCCGACCGCAAGATACAAAGAGTGTAGTGTGCATGACAGATTTTCGAAATTCGCGCGCGCTGAACAGTAACAGCAGCAGTTTGCCGCGTACCCACAGAACAACGGATGACAATTAACGGCACTTCAGTCTACCCTGGACAACGGCGGTTGCAACATCGCCGAAACGTCGGGTGCTATAAACTTCACGCGGTAAATTCATTTCATGTTATTTATAATGTCAAGCAACAGCGACAGTCTTTGATTTCATAATATAAAACTAACTGCTGGGGTGTGCCGAAGAAAGTAAAATTTTAATCAAGGTTAGTTAAACGCGTTTAACACATTTAATCGCTGCGTTGACCTTAAGTCACCCATATAATATAGGAGATTGCTAAAAAAATCCTAATCTCACTCAACGTTAAGTCTTTATATAACTATGCGTATAGCAATTATGTTGAATTATTTGATCGATATTTATACCTTTAAGTTTGATTTTACTGTCGTCATAATGTTTAATATGTCACCAAATATCGATCACCAAATTATTTCAACACGAGGATGTTTTTAATATTATCCTTTTCTAGTACAAACATAAATAATGAAAAGCCCAAATAAACATATTATTTCGTAGGTATTTTTTAGTTATTTGTTGATAATTTAGTAATTTCCAAATTAATATCATAGACGACCGTGACTACGATTCTCATCGACCTGGCATATACAGTCTTACCTAGGCTAGACGAACCTGAAAGACTAGGAAAAATAGTATGGTGGTTTTCTTTTGCCTTCTAATTTTATTTACGAGTATATGATAGTGGTAATAAGAAGAAATGAGGAAAATAAAATAATATAAACAAAACAAACTTAATACATGTCTGGAAAGTCGAAGGAAAAGAAGGACGGGAGAGGAAGGTGATAAGGAAGGTAGTAAGTTTTGGGGGCTAAAAAGTATTTCTTCTATAATGCTTTGAATGAAGAAATATAAGTTGTATTTCTTAACATGGAAGCTGGTTCCATAATCAGGGTGCATGAACTACAAAAAAGTAGGTGAACAAAGATGAATTATGAAGAGGAATTATTAATATGTTATCCTGAGTCGAACGAATGAGCAGGCCATGATTACCAAGGATACATTTTTTACCTATTGATAAAAAGGTGATAATATCGAGGAAATCTTCGTTTGCAAATAACATAAACTACAAAACTGGATTACCGGGGGAGCCGGGAAAAGTATTTTCATAAGAAAATTGTGATTATTAACTACTACGGGCGAACTCGGCCACCCCTGGAGCATTTTAACGATCTTGTCGTTATATAACTGCAAGATGAAACAGAGATACTTTAGGATGAAGCAATCTACGTACCAAGCTCCACCTTAGTCTGTGAGAATCGTACGCCTTACCGCGAGGCACTGAGGATTTTCAAGCCCAGTGTGGCAGCCATCGTACCTTTACTACCAGATGCGGTCAGATTCCTTCGACCTCCCATCTGGTTACAGGTTCAAAGCCGCTTGCGCGGTCTTCTACCTTAAGAAAGCGGCAATTCTTCATTGGTATATTTCTCGGATCCAAGGCGCCCTTTAATCGGCTCGCAACCCGAGATAGGGTGGCCAAAGTATTGTTTCTAAGGATAAATAACTTAAGATATCTAATTACCCCTGCTTTCTTAGGACGCATTACGCCTTTTTAAACTCCCCCGGATATTCGTGGTTGAGTAAAGGCCGACCAATTCATCAAGCAACCATGCATCCGAAGTTTTCAATGCCGTGTCGACGCTTTACAGAGATACAGGGGGGTCTGGCTATGTTATCGCATATAACCGAGATACAACTTAGATTTTAAGACCATTACTCGGGCGAACCCGTCATCCCGAGGCATTTCAACGAATATTATCGCTATATCGCCCCGAGATAAGCGTAAAAAAATTGGAATCCGACTCCTCACCATCAGCCACTGGGAGTTTTAAACCAGTTGAATATCCTCGTGCCCGCGCTCCCAAATTTAGACGGATTTCTCCATCCACCCGTTTGGTCTCGGACTCGAAGTCGCTTGCGCAACCTTTCGTGATAACTTGTCATTCCGTGACTCGGAAATATCGCGGACCCGTGGCGGCCTTTACTCGGATAACCGTCCGAGGTTGGGTCTTCATCGGATCGCTTCTAAGGGTAGGCGACGATAGGTCAACACCTACCCCCGCGCTTTAAGAAGCATTACGCAACTAGACTCCCTCGACTATTCGTCAGTTAAGCAAGACCGGTAAGCAGTCCATCAACAGATCAACAGTCCAAAGCCGCCCGAGGCGTTACCCCAGGTCCGACCTCAAACCGGGTTTCACCGGATTAATCCCTCTTCGTGGAGGCTGCCGGATGGGAGCTGAGCCGTGATTCGGGCTGACAGTTGTAACAAGATGGTCATATGGCCTGAGCTGCATAGTCCCCGATACAGAAGTACAGAGGCCCCCGATACAGATCCGAGATACAGAGGGCCCCTCTTCAGGAAGGTTGTCAAGCAAAGGCCGGCATGCCGACTATCGCTCAGATATCCAGGAACGCCCGAGGCTTTCCCACAGGTCAACCACCATGCGCAGCCGATAATCCGGTTTCGTCCCTCTTCGGGGAGGTTGCCAAATAGGTGTTAAGCAGTGAGTCAGGCCGACCGTAATTGACCATTAGGACCGAACCATTAGGACCCGAGTTGGCCATTAGGACTTGAGTTACACGACCCTATTAGACCCCAGTTACAAGACAGTGGGGTAGATGTTTACCTATTGTCATCTACTACAAAAATGCTCAGTTGGTTACTCGACCCCGGAGAAAGAGCGCCACGAGCTCACCCGAGTGATCTCGACCGGTGACCAATCCAGGTGGCGCGACGTCAAGGTCGTATTAATATCCTGAGATGGCGAGTTAGCTCGCAGCATCGACAACCTATTTAGACGCCAGCTTTTGTTCCCATTATGATAATGGTGTCGGTAATATTAATATCAATAATAACTGCAATATGATTCATATCATTTCTTAATCATATATTAATTGAAAATAATTGACAAATCCCTCCGATCAAGGAATAAATATTATAGATATTTTTCACAGGTTTTATATAGGGCTGGAGAAGAAGAAGACTTGGAATAAAATTATATAGTCATCATTGTTAATTACACCAAACGTGTACACGATGTGGATACTATTTAATGAAATTAAAGAAAGGCTCTAAATTACATTTAGATAATGATGTTTTAAACGTTTGTTAAGTGCAGCAATTTAGAAGCCGTCCATTATAGTATTTCATTTTCCGTAGGATGGCTATGCGTAATATTAAATAATTGAATATTTAATGGTTTTAACTACCATTAAATATTCAATCTCCCTCTCGTCAATGTTTAATGAGAGTGGAAGTCGTGTTAAAACGACGGTTGGAATCGACTACCAATCAGGATCGCATGAGATTTCGTAGTGTTAATAAGAATGCCGTGGAATTAGGCCCAGTAAAGAACTAGACATAGCATTCATTGAGCTGATTGCACTTTGGATTTCGCACGGTCTAGCGTGAGTGTAAATTTAAAGATAGTCCACCTAGAAATGGTATGGCAAAGTAGGATTCTTAGCAATGGGGTTTATGAATATGGAGAACAATAAAGTAATAGTACTCCTGCCTCTGCGGTTTCGCATTAGGATGCTATAGATCCTCTAGCTAGATCAGTCGGCCTATGATCTGGAATTTGATCGATCAACGCAGGCCGCAAACTCATGGCTTAGCTTCTCTCCGGGAGCCTCCTCGAAGAGATGAATCCAATGAAATAATATCCACAGGCAATTCCTGGTCAGTGAATTTTGGAAAGCAGTGTTGTTTCTGGTAGATTACCAGGGGAGTTTGAAAAAGTAGTTTTCTTTGACAGTGGGGTTAGATGTTCACCTAATGTCATCTACCAAAAATTTGGCCCGATAGACTGCAGATACTCAACCCTGGCGAAAGGGCTTCACGAACTTACTCGAGTGATCTCGAGCAGTTACCAGTCCAGGAGGCGTAATGTCAAGATGGTTTTAACATTCTGAGATGGCCAATTATCTCGCAGTATCGAAAACCTATTTATACGCCAGTTTTTGTTCCCATTATGATGATGGTGTCGGTAATATTAATATGAATGATAACTGCAATATGATTAATATAATATCTGGATGACATTATTAATTGAAAATAATTAACATATCCCTCCCATCAAGGAATAAATAATTAAAAAACCATGTTTTCTTTAGGACCGGAAAGAAGAAAGAGAAACAAAATTATATTGTCATCAATATTAATTATAATTATAATTCAATATTAATTTAATTATCCTAAACGTTTACATGATGTGGATACTATTTTATGCAATTAATGAAAGTCACTTAATTATACTTAGATAATGATCTTTTAAATGATTGTTAAGTCGAACTATTTAGAAACCGTCCATTTTAGTATTTCATTTTCCGTCAGATGGCTATACGTCATATTGGAGATTATTCCCTGACAAACATCGTATTGCATACGAGTACATCTTTTTTTTATTTTTTTTTGGCATAAATATATTTGATAACAAGTGGATGACAGGTAGGTACATTCATATGCCACATTTTTTCCCAGAAATGAGATTTTTCCAGTTGTTGGAGATTATTAATCTCTCTGAATGTTATAGGTTAGAGATTTATAGGAAATATATTTCTTAAAACGCTCTTCCTTATCATTACATTATATGGAGCTATTGGATTTTCTTTTGCTGCTCAGAGGCTATGGGGCGAAATTAATAATTATGGGATGACAATTACATTATTTTGCATAGGTAGTAACACCCATAACTAAAATTCTACAAGTTTGCTGGGTAGTATACTTCAGAAATGATTTACTGGAATTAGTTTCTGCCATCAAGATAGAAATACAATAGCAAAATACCTGAAAGAAGAAAGAAGCATACGGCGAAGGCATGAGATACAACAAAATCATATCTATAGCAGTAATAATCTTTAATTTTTTATCGTTTTTAACGATATTAATTTCATTTGTTTACAAAGGAAAAGGTAATGAGGGACCACTACTGTTGACTGTTGATTGGCAAGTATGTTTATACCTACTCTTGTTTTCTTTTATATTTATAATCGTAATAACATAACAATAATATGAATATATTTTAAATTTACAGGTTTAGAGCCAATAGACGATTGTCCGAATTTCGAAATATTTCTGTTCCTTTTAATGTCATCAGTAATTATAATATGCTCTTTCGTTGTGGTTTTCTTATTTCATACGTCACACTGATTGGACATTGCATATGTCTGTATAAAGTCCTCAGCGTAAGTATTAATAAAATAGTGCAAACGATAGCAGAATCTATGTAGGAATCAACATCAAGACACTATAATGAACGCATTGAAATCTACGGTTAAAAGTAACATTTTAGTAATATCAATGATAACAAAATTGAAAAGTTTATACCTACTTTTAGTAGCAATGGTTGTTTTGTTTATAATTGTATCTATTTGTGCCTCCCTGATTTTGCGTGAAAAATTATTATTATCGCTTATAATAACGTAATTTTGTACAATTTTTGTTTTCGTTTACATAAGCGAACTACTAAACACCGAAAGAGAGCACTTCTTTGAGTCTATCTACATGGCTGACTGGTATTTGTCTTCGCTTCGTTACCGAAAATACTTCTCTTTTATAATGTTTATGGCTTCTAAACTCTCGTATCTCACAGTAGCAAAATTGACCACGCTATCTCTGATGAAGATTTTTACATCTGTTTTGAAATTTACATATTCTTGATATGCTATCATTAAATCAAATTATTAAATAATTTTATTATATTGGAAGAGAATAAAATTGTATACATAAAATTACGTACTATATTGCTTTATTTTACCAAGTAAACTTCTATAAATATAGATTACATTTTCCTGATAGACAAAAAAGGAAAGTTTGCATAAAATTTCAAAATTTAAAACACGATGTCTAAAATTGTAAAATAAGCATCAATACCGTCTAAAAAAGATCAAGTGTATTGCAATTTTTGTTGGTCTCGACACGATGATTTCAACTTTTGAGGAGGGATGTCAATCGCTACGGTCGAACCCGCCATCCAGTGAGTTATCACGATTGTTGCCATCCTTTCTACACGTAGGATGAACGCGAAGTCTTGGGCACACACAGTCAACATCCAACTTCACCATCCAACTACGCGACAGGTCGACACCTACCCCCACACCTTAAGAAGCATTCCGCAATTATACCCCCCCGACAATTCTTCATTTGAGCAAGGCCGGTAAACCGACCAATCAATTGTCCAATGCCACCCGAAGCGATACGCCAGGTCCGACCGCAAAACGGGTTTCAATAGATTAGTTCCTCTTCGGAGAGCCTGCCGGATAGGAGCTGAGCCGTGAGTCGGTCCGATTGGTGTAATAAGCTCGGTGTAATCGAGCTACACTGCTTCCCAAGACAACCTTGGATTTAAGACCATTACACGGGCGAACCCGTCACCCCGAGGCATTTCAACGAACTTTATCGCTATATAGCCAGAGATGAGCGCAAGGAATTGGGATATACATAACATATCACAATCCAGCGTTGCCTCAGCTCGCGAGAGTCCGACTCCTTACCAAGAGCCACTGGGAATTTTCAAACCCAGTGGGGACCCTCGTACCCTCACTCCCAAATTTAGATGGATTTCTCCATCCACCCGTTGAAGTCGCTTGCGCAAGCTCCACCTATCGTGATAGCCCGGCATTCTTTCACTCGGTAATATCACGGACCTGTGGCGTCCTTTACTCAGCAATGTTCACTCGAGATCGGGTGGTCATCGGGTCATTTCTAAGGGTAGGCGACGACAGTTCGACACCTACCCTCGCGTCTTAGAAAAATTACGTTTCCAGACCCCACCGAGTCTCAGCCGATTAACAACACATTCGGTTTGCCCGCCCCGTGGGCCAGCCGTCCAGTTCCGCCCGAGTTTATGTCCCTAGATCCACCGCACATATTTATTGTATATCACCAGTTATGGGCGAACCCGTCCACCCTGGAGCATTTGAACGAAATTTATCGCTATCTCACCCCGAGGCGAAACACAGACTTGGGGACGTAGGCAATCTACTTACCAAGTCCCACCACTTGCCAGTCAGAGTCCAACGCCTTACGGCGAGGCACAGGGAATTGCCACCCTGCGGTCAGCCTCACCTCTTGACTCCCAGATTTAGTCGGATTCCTTCGATCACCCGTCTGGTTACAGGTTCGAAGTCGCTTGCGCGGTCCTGTACCTTAAGCGAGTGGCATTCCCTACTGGAATATCGCGGATACGGGGCGTCCTTTACTCGGCATCTCACCCGAGATCGGCTGGCCCACGTATCGTTTCTAAGGATATTAAAGTTATGCGGTGACAGGTGGG
>JAOPUG010048586.1:0-14012 GCA_027564375.1 Micropterix facetella | reverse complement strand
GAAAAAGAAAATACGCGTACGTCTGCTTTTTCGCGTATCATACGCGAAAAAGCAGGCGTACGTGCCTAGAGAATAGACCTGAATGTCCTGTTATCAATATTCGCAGCAAAATTATCGATGTTCCAACCTCCAATGTTAACGAATGAATAAAGAGGTACGAGAAAAGATAAAGAAAAGCTGGAAATAAGAATGAATTGAAGTAGCATCACGCTTTCCCAAATTCACTCCCGCGCGCAAACACCATACAGATACACACACACACGCATACATGCACATGTGCGATAAATCATTTAACACGAATCAACATCCACATATACACACATAGCGGCCTTACCTCTAAATTAAAATATTTTGTTTCGAATTCTTTCTTCTTATTTTTCTTTGTGTTATGAGAATATTTTATGTTCTTTAATAATAAATTGTTATTATTTAAAACAGCATTGGCTTTGTTATTGTTAAAGATTCTGTTTATATTTTATTGATATGCTGTTTGTTTAAAAAAAAATAATAAAAATAGGCATGCAATTCGGATTGAGGGAGTTTATGAATTTGACGGGATATTGGACCGCTTTTTGAATAAAATTCAATTTACGTTATGTATTTTACGTTGCAAGAACATAATGGTCGTCGTAGGTTGTAAAAAACATCACTACACGTCGTACGTTGTAGAACTAGTGAATTCTTCTTTATCAAGCTTTATAAAGAAATAAAGAAATATAAGTTATCGCTTTATATCTCGAGATATTCATATTTACTTCGGCCCACCCTGCGGCGGGGGGCCGAGATATTACAATAGTGAGTACAATGCAACGACATTATATCGTACACAAAGATTTTTCTCGAAATTCCACATGCAGGCCAACAGACAAATTATTTGTGGTTTAGTTGGACTCTAGGATATGAAGTTCAAATGTCCAAAAAGACTTTTCTCGACGTTTCACATGTCCTAAAGTCCATATAAACCAAAAAAGAATTAATGACCGGATATCTGGAAGTGTGTATGTTACCATGAACGATAACTCGAGTAAACTACGTTAGTTTTAGAATGTTCTTTCGCCAATCGATAGTTATGGCCAATGAGAAAAGCCCAGTTGATTTTTGGGGCTGTACGACCTAACTATTTTAATAATAGTTCTTATTTATTTAATTAAATAACGACCGTCAGTATTCCCTATCCCGAAGGAACCATCTGGCCTTGGTGTGTCACTAATTAGTATTGGATTCGTCCGCTAGATGGTGTCAAAACGTTATTTTGCATTTTAGAGCGTGCAACGAAATAAACGGCGGAAATATCAAAAAGAAAAGATGTTGGCCATGTGAGACGCGTAAAATGAGGTAGGTACATGTCATCTGGGGTTAAACCATCTGTTTAGACAAAAATGACGAGAAGTTATAAGTCATACATTGAAGAAAATAATCATATGTGCCGAAGTTTAACAAACTCTTGGGTTTTCCCCTGCTAAGTTGACATTTTGCAATTGGCACTTTTTTCTCTGACTTTTGTATGATGTCTCGGAAATGTGGGATGGCAAAATGCAAGCTACATATAGGAAACAATACAGACATACAGACATTGCATTTTATAATATGTAGAGAAGAGAAGATATGACACTATAGGTACATTTACAACATTTACAACTGTATGCTGCAGTCATCCACTGTTAACCATATGCTGATCCATTGTTTACTACCTCTGATAAACGGCGATCTCTCTAGAAAAGGCTTATCCAATGTCAACCATGTCACTGTACTTGAAATAAATTCGATTTGATTTACACTTCACCTCTAGCTAATGCGAGAGTTCGTGGTCCACTGAACCCGATTCAGCCTATCGTAACCTTTATATAAAAATCATTTTTGACCGTGTTCGATCCACCATATCAGAGCCATGAAAATACAAGAAGGTCAAATCAAATCATCGCACGTGCGAACAACAATGCAAACTGTATTCAAGGCCAATAACTTGCTGTGAGTTCCCTTGATGAGCATATCTGTTACTGCAAAAGCCCGAACAACTGCAAATCTTAAAATTTACCAGTATAAGCTAAGATGGCGGTAAATGTCTGAATTAAAGAGAATACCTATTTCAAACAGTAAAAAACTGACATTTTGCAGTCCAACTTAAGTGACTCGTGCGGGCATTTAAACCATAATAAAAATATGAGTCTTGTAGAAAACTTGCCTTGCCTTTAGTACTACGATTAAAATGTTAATATTTTGTTTTTTTTCTGAATAAAAATAAATAAAAGCTGAAGACATGGCCTTTTTGTAGTTTGCTTTTTTCTTAGCATATATAGGGGCAAACAAATTGAAACCGTATTGGTAAGATGTATCAAGTAAATGATTAAAATGTGATGAATCCATATTTTTCATTTTTTCATTGTGGTCTTTCAAAATGCCAAAAAAGGTATGATTTGTATTGACATAGCGATTTCAGAAGAATGGTATCACCGTGCAAGCAATCCGCTGGAGTTTCGCTTGGCTTAGGAATGATATCTTCGCGCAAGCACTAATAGTCGTTCGATATATCGTTCTCCGCTGGATTATCGCTTGACAAATAATTCCGCTTAATGTAGCCGATAGCGGCACCCTAATATTAATAAGTCTCATTGTTCGGGCATTTACTGTGTAAATGATAAACGCTCGGTTTTACCATTGCACCTTGAAAAATATCCGATGTTAAAGGACGGTTATTCGGGCGGGAATCCTAAGGCCTCCCCACCACTATCCAACGATAGATCCAGCACAGGCAACGCGTTCATTACCAAAAATTTAAGAAATGCTAATATCTAAAGAAATGTGAGAGGATATGCAGCTTGGGCGTATGCCCAGTTTGTCTGTTGACCGGCCGAACTTATAACGACTCCATCTAGCAGCCAATGGTCTGGAAACTTAAGTTTCGCAAGAAGCGGGTAGTTGTTGAGACATGTTGTCAACTACATATCTTTTGTGGCTTAATGGGGCCGTGTAGCTCGGGCCTGATGACCAGAGTTAGGTCGTACCGAGTATCAGAGTTACAGGCAAATCCGCCACCCCAAGTCGTTTCAACGAACCTTATTGGACAATACGAGTCCACAATCAAGACGCCTAAATAGCGAGACACTAAGCAAGCGCAGACACACCCAGCGGGCTAGCCTCACACTCTAACTACCATATTTAGATGGATTTCTCCAGCCCCTCTTTGGTCCAGGGTTCACAAGAGTTGCTTGCGTAGCTTTTACCAGTTGGTAATGTACGCGGAATTCCATCATTCGGAAATATTACGGATCCGAGGAGTACTTTAGTCGAAATGCCACTCGAGATCTGGTGGCCATCGGATCGTTTCTAAGGATAAGTGACAACAGGCCAACATCTACCCCCCGCGTCTTAGTGAAAATACATTCCCAGAACCTTCCGGCTATTAGCCGATTGAGCCCAGGCCTGGTAGACCGACCAGTGCATCAATCATCCAGGGCTGTCTGATGTATTCCACCAGATCAGCCGCACAGCAGTTTCACCCGGTAAATCCCTCTTGGTGGAGGCTGCCGGATGGGAGCTGAACTTATTGAGAAATATGGCCGGTAAACTAAATAGTGCGTCAGGCCAGTTCAGCGTCAGTTCCGTCCGAGGTTCCGTCCCCAGATCTGCCGTATAGCGGTTTCACCGGGTTGGACCCTCTTCAAGGATGCCCCAGGATATAAGCTGCTCCATAAGTTGGGCCAACTGAGTTGACAAAGTGGCCGCTAGACCTAAGCTACATGGAACTATTTGGAACCAACTATCTTTGGGGCCCTGTTGTCATTTATCTGTTGGGCCCTAATGGGGCACTGCAGCTCGAGGTTGATAACCAGATCTGTTATCTTTGGTCAGTCCGACTCACGGTTCAACTCCCATCCGGCAGCCTTCATGAAGAAGGATTTAACCCGGTGGAACTGCTCTGCGGCGGATCTATGGGAGTACCTCGGGCGGCCATGGGTGTCTGATGCTATTGTCGGTTTACAGGCCAGGGCTCAATCGGACAATAGCTGGGGGGGGGGGGGGCTGGGAATGTAGGTTTTTCCTAAGAAGCAGGGATAGATATTGACCTGATATCACTTATCCTTAGAAACGATCCGTAGGCCACTCGATCTCGGGTGATGTTCGCCGAATAAAGGACGCCTCGGTTCCGCGATATTTCCTACACACGAACTACCGCGTTCATTATATCAGTTTAGCTTGTCAACTGCTGCGGACATACACGGCCACCTCGGAGCGCCTCAACGATCTTTTCGTTATATCACCCCGAGATAAAACACTGTGACTTTAGTACGAAGACGAATCCACGCACCAAGCTCCACCTCAGCCCGTAAGAATACAACCCTTACCGCGAAGTATATATAATTTTCAAGCTCAGTGTGGTATCCATTGCGCCCTTACTACCAGAATTGGTTAGATTTCTCCGACGTCTCGTCTGGTTGTAGGTTCGAAGTCGCTTGCGCGATCTTCTACCTTAAGTAAGCTGCAATTCCGCACTGGAATTATCATGGATCCGAGGCGCCCTTTACTCAGCTTCCCACTCGAGATCGGGTGGCCAACGTATCGTTTTTAAGGAAAGATAGCTTAATGTTTCTAACTGCCCCTGCTTCCTTAGGTCACATTGCGCTTGCGCTTTCCCGCGGATTCCTATTTCCTCTAATCTAGTTACTATTGCAGGTCGCTTACGCGGACTTCTACGTGTTGTAAAAGCGTATTCCTACCGAGTTTCGCGGGCTCATGCCGTCCTTTAGCTTACGGTCACTTGGAATCGGGTTACCAATGGGCCGTTTCTAAGGATAGTTGACAGTTCATATATGTCTCATGCTACAGGCGAATCCGCCGCGCTGGGATGTTATAACGAAATGTATCGTCTTGTCACCTTAAGATGAACCCAAGGATTTGAGGACAATACGATCCACAAATCAAGCTTCGCCACTGCCCGTCAGAGTCTAATACCTTATTGCCACGCAGCGGGCAGCCTTTCCCCCTGACTCCCAGATTTGTACAATTTCTCCATCCTCTCGTCTGGTCCCGTGACCTCCTTGCGAGGCCTCTACCTGATGTTTGGGGTCTAATGGGGCCATGCAGATCGGGTATCAATGGTCAACTCTGTTCTATCACGGTCGGCCCGACTCACGACTCAACACTTATCCGGCAGCCTCCTCGAAGAGGGACAAACCCGGTGAACCCGCTGTGCATGGCAACTGATCTGGGGGAAGCCCTCGAGCGATCTTGGAGGTATGAGCACTGGTCGGCATGCCGGCCTTTGTTTAGCAACCTTCCTGAAGAGGGATCCCCTGAAGCCCGGTAGTGCGGTGCCATGGTCTGACCCCAGTGCACCACGGTAATGCGGCATATGTACTCTTCGGTAAAAACTTCAGATGGATAGTTGCCTGAGGCATTGGTCCATCTGCCGGCCCTTGCTCAATAATGAATAACCTAAAGAGTTGCGTCAAATTCATTTACTTATGTCAAATTCAACTATTTGACGTTTCCAAAAGACGCCGTTTTTAAATTCTACAATTTTCGTCCGATTCCGTTCAAATTTAAAATGTGCATATATTTTACAATGATAATCAATATATTATTTTAATCCATTTCTATCCCTCCCTCCGAAGGATCACCTCGCTCAAAATAAATATCTTCGTCGATGGATACCTAGCGCCAGGTGACAGTTGGAGAAATACTTTCAACTGTACCTAAGGGAGAAATACTTGGACAATTGGAGAAATACTTTCAACTGTACTGCAGTTTTTCAAGGGCTTTCAAATGGCATATCGCAAGCCAAATTCTGTAAGATATGGTTTCTGTTGTTTTTGACATTGACAATTCTGTTTGGCAGATGACAGGCAAAACTAATGGGCGCATTCCAGGGTGAGTCTATGAGTATATAACAATTTTCAACTCAATTAATTCAACGCTACATACACACACACACACACATCCACACAGACAGACAGACAGACAATTGTGGTTGTCAACTGCTAAGAGCGGACACTCCGGAGCGTTTCATCGAACTTTATCGCTATACCACTCCAAAGTGAAACGCAGAGACTTGGTGGACGAAGATAAATTTACGTACCAACCTCCGCCACCGCCCGTCAGAATCCTACTCCTTGCGACAAGGCTCTGGGAGTTTCCACCAAGCGGGCAGCCTCACCCTTTGTCTCTCAGGTTTGATCGGATTCCTCCGACCTGCCATCTGGCGCGGTTTCGAAGTCGCTTGCGCGATCCTCTACCTAGAGTAAGCGGCAATTCCTAACTGGAATTATCGCGAATGCGGGTGGCCCACATATCGTTTCTAAAGGTAGATAGCTTGAGGTACCTACCTGCCCCTGCTTCCTTAGTTCGCATTACGCTTTCAAACCCCTCCGGGTCTCAGTCAGTGACAACACGGCCAGTTTTTCCGTACCGTGCGTTAGCGGAACCGTTAGGAACCAGACAGACGTCACTGTAAAAATAGTCTTAATCGTCTTGAGGGACCTCAACACAGATAGTATATCTGTCATTATCTAAAAAAAAATTAAATAACGACGCCCGCACGGTGACAATACTTTCCCTTCCGGTGGTAGTCAAGCTTATAAAGTACATGTGAATGATTAATTCGACTTCTGACATTTACCAAAAGCTTTCGCTAAAACTTAGGTTTTACCGTTAATTCATAACATTTGCAGTTGTTTGGGGTTGCTTATTCATTAAAATATTGACCAAATAAAATGTTTTCATTCTCTACCTATATACATTGCGTAACTGCAGAAAGGTAACGATTGCATTTTTCTTTCCAAAAAAAAAGTAATCTTGTCACACGAAATATGTTAAGGCGACGATGTATGTAAATTTCGACAAACACATTTTTTGGTAATTTTTGAGCCATCGTAGTGAACAGCCATGATAGTGTTAGCCAACTGAAAAACCGCACCTTTCTTAAATACATAGCTCATTTCAGATTATCATAAAGGATTGAAAATTTGAGAAAAAAATAAATTTGGGAACTACACAGGAAATTTTCATTTTAGAGTATTTTTTCGACTCATCTTTCACGCTAAACAGTAGGCTTAAGAAGCTAAAAAAAATAGTAAGGCATTTTAACAATAATCATAAGTACATACATAATTATCGTGGAATTTTGAAAAAATAAATTTTTCTTGATAAAAAATATATAAATTGCGCAAGTTTCATCTATATTCACTATTAAATATTACTTATTACTGTATGTTTTTTTTAACTTTGATATTTTTTACCTAAACTATAGGTATACATTAAACTTGGAGTAACATCGATTTTTTTCGTCAAATAAAATATTTGTATTAATTTTCTCATACAAATTCGCCTAGCCGTCTTCGTTTGGTTCATTTGTATGGGATGTTTTAATGAGATGTGTAAGATTTTTTTTATATACATCGTCACCTTAATAGGGAAGGTCTTGTTTTCGGAGAAAATGTCCAATTCGAATTTTCATCGGATATCCACGTTTTTAGATCCTTGGAATACAAAAAAATATATTTGACAAAAAATGGTTTAACTTGCCATCAACGAACATTAATTTTGTGATCATTTTGCATGTTGCCAGTATCTGATGACCCAATTTAGTTTATTATGATGACGTAATTCAACGTACCTATTCACAAACCATTGCTTAATTGGTACGCTTGCCTTATTACGGGCTTAGACCTAATTAGGGGGCGTTGATTTGAAGAATATACTCGGCTGCTTTGCTCTCTATTTTGATACTGTTTACAATGAGGCCTCTAATAGTGATAATGAAATAAAGTACAGCAGTTTATAATATTGCGCATTTCTTTAAAATAAATCAATAAATTGGTATGGTAAGCTAGATATTTATGTGTCTCCGTTATGGTATTATAGTGAACTAATTTTTTTTATATAAAATATAAAATATGAAAACTATAAAATAATTGCCACACATGTTTTTCGTTTTTGAGAGATCTCTACTCTGCGAATCCTGATTTCAAACTAGTGGGTATTACACAAAAATATTGAATCGTGTTGAAAAATATTGCACAATATTGCGCAATATTATTGTGGGGGTAAGGCGGTGTAAGAAAGTTCAATGACATTCACACCGATTATTGATTGCTGCTTTCATTAGTGCATTTAAAATAAATCTATTTTAATTAAATTATTTTATAATTAAGCGCATTACTTAAATATCTAATAGCTCGGTGGTATAGTGGTTAGGTCGCGTGATCCTACGTTGTAAGGTTCCGGGTTCGATTTCCTGCTGGGTCACCATTTTCCTTGGGATACAATTAACGGAATTGCATTTCGATTCTGTCGATCGAATGCAATAATACACATGTTACACGCAATATAACACATATGTTACACAAACACACATGTTACACGCAAACATACATATAAATACATCATATTAAGTTTGGTTGTAAGACATTGTCATATGATAATAAACCCGCCTATTGTGACATTTCACAATATAGAGTACAAACAAACAAACTCACTTATTTAAATGTCTTTTCGTATCTTATCTCCGTAAACAAACATTCAAGTCTCACGCGGAATGGTTAACCTTCACTTATATTTAATTTTAGTTTACTTTTATCCTTATTCTGTGAAACAGTGTAGCAGTCAGTATGACCATTCACAAACAGTTTCAGAAGATAACTGATGATTATACCGAGAGCGATCAGTTTTAATTGCCAATTTTCATCGTCACACGATCGTCAAATTGTTCAAATGAGGCAAAACGAAATCAACAATAAAAGCGTATCTATGATTCATGGAATTTTTACCTCCGGAAACGGGGCCTGGGTATCACTGCAAGTGATATGATGATAACATAATTGGTATCGTTACACAATAATCAGATTACTCTGAAGTACACAGACTAAACTTTATTTTTTATATATTTATTGGCCTGTCCGTGGTATTACGTCGGATTGGCCGTATAGTTATATGTGCGTTTGTGCTTTTGTTTGTTTGTTCATATGCCCGAAGACTTCCCGTGGACCGATATTAACCAAATTCGATATTTAGCCTCTCTGAGTAACCCTATGCACCACCAAGCGGCAGCAAATTCGACCCGAGTCCGTCAGGTCCTGCCGCAGGTGCATCCTGGTTTTTTTGGCCTGGAGGAGGATCTGACTAATAGGTAAAGCAAGAATAGAGTATATGGGTATTTTTGGAATCGCAGTGACGAGATAAACTTGTTGGAATAGGTTTATTTTATTTATTTTATTTTTATTTTCACATCTTAGGAAAACTTATATAAACGAATGAGGATATAAAATATTGAAGGCCAATGAAAAGTTTCCACAGGTTTTAAGCCATGTATGTGCTACTACAGGTGTATCCTGGTTTACTTGGCCTGGAGAATGATCTGACCAATAGGTGGAGCAAGTATAGCATATATGGGCATTCTTGGAATAGTGGTGATGAGAGAAAATTGGAATAGGTTTTGATCCATTTTAGAAAGTCAGAGATTACCAATTACTGGACGGGCCAAAGTTGCTGATGTATATCGCTACTTTTCCTGTTATATTAGCTTGATCTATATGCCAGAAATAGTTATATTTGCTTATGATACCTCCCTCATGTTTTAAATTTATAGGCAGAAAGATAACTTAGACGACATAAACTCAGCGCCCATTATATATCAATATTTGTATGAAAAAAAAAGCGCGTCGCTTATTGCGTTTATTGCGTTTTTATTATTGATATTATGTCACAAGAGATTTTTTGCCACAAAACCATTCGTCAGCATATTCTAGCATACTGAGAGTGGGATAGTCATCCAATACGAGACACATATTAGTTTATTGATGAAGTGCGAACCCGCCATCCAGGATGTCATAACGATTGCTATCGTCGTTTCACCATTTGAGGTAAGTCGCACAGACGTTGGTGACGTAATAATCAATTGATCTAGTTGCACCACTGTCCTGCAGAGGTACTGGCGACCCAATGGAGCTTACTCCTTTATGTTTATCAGTTTTAAAAAGACTTCTCTTTCCGCTACACTGGTCGCAGTTCGTGGTCACTTGCGCGAACTTCTACATGGTGTGATCAATTTACAGCACGTGGCGGCTATTGTCACCGGGATTGGGTAACCGACCGATCATTTGAGAGATAAGTAACACAAAGTGAACATATAGGTACTCCACGTTCGTATGGAATAACGTGTCCAGATTTCTCCGATAACTGTCCAGATGATCTCTGCAGTAATTCGAGTCTGGTTTCACGGTGATTAAGTGAAAGAAAGCTGTTAAAACCTGGTAAATTCTATGCGTACAAGAGCGAAAGGTATTATCAATGCACAAGGAGGACTCATTAAATTTTAATACCATCAATGTATGCTACCAGTGCTGTTTTTTCCAATAAAGCACTTTTAAAAGAAAAATACTCTATCTTCTCTATGTACTATATGTCCTCTATTATACTCTATATACCTATGATATTTAGCACTTTACTGTAATTGTCATTCAAACATTCATACTTCTTTACCTGCCTTACAACAATATAATCAACCTGGCAACTCCGCTTCCCCAACAGTAGAATTCGACCTCACCCTAACTACGCGCGAAGCCATCGTTCGTGTGTGAAAAGTTATTTGAATCCTCATATTTCCTGCACATCCAGACTTCGTCACTGCTACACCTAAAACGGAGCGTACTATCAATGTCAGAACCGACAAAAACCAGCTGAAACTGTATGTCATTTTATATCATTATTTCGTAAGTTTTCGTATCCATTCCGAAATATATTAAAGTAAAATCAACAATACTCTCAGAAATGGATCAATCTAAGAGAGACTATCTTTTCTTGGATGCATACACACTCGACGAGTAGCAGGGGGAAAACCCAAGGGTTTGTCAAACTTCGGCTCATATGATTGTTTTCTTGTATGTATGTATAATATATTAAGATGTTCAGGATAGTTTAAAAGAACTACCTCAACTGAGTACGTAAACCACAAGAAATCTATTGTGCCAATCCTATAATGACTCCCTCAATTAAGAGGAATTACTGTGTGGAAGGGGTTCAAATGTTATCAGAGATAAAACTCATGACGTTCCAAATATTCTTCCGCTTTAATTGCTGTGACAAAATTCTTTCCAAAACTTTGTATGGTTGATCGTGATCATTCGATGTTCTAACAATAAACACGATAAAAGGGAAAAAATATGAAATGCAAATAATTTTGTGTCCATGAAATCGACGTTTTCTTTAATTTGACACTTTTGAACACAACATTGGACAACGATTAACTCTTTTGTTTAACCAAACATATTGTGCTTTATTTTGCAAATGCAAATCGTCATTATGAATAATATTTCGTTACCTTGCATGTAATAAGCGCTAATCAAAGCTTCCAACCATAAGACTGCCCACGAGGCTTAATCACTAAATAGAAACAATTTAAGCATGCTGGTGAGGTCGTTCACGGGGCACTGTGGCCCGAAGATTGGATTCTCACGGGTAGACTATCATTCCCCTTCCTCCGTATTCACCAGATCTAGCCCCTTGTGACTTTTTTCTAGAGTTTGCGTATAAGAAAGGTGTCCGAGTGGGCCTCGGTGACTATTTGGGTAGCGGAAGACAGTGCTTCTCGCCTCGGGTGGCAGATGGCTTAGGCTCTGCACATTGTCCATGACTATTGATTGCCGAAAGATTTGACTAAATCGGACACAGTTCACTCGAGCTATCGTGCATACTAACAATTTTCGCGCAAGATTTCAAGACTGGGCGACTTGGATAGCTAAAGTAATATTATTCGTAGTTATGTTGTAGCCAACCATCCTCCAGCCGACGTTGATCAGGGCATTTATTTTTATAACTATGCTATAATGAATGATCAGGGGCTCATATTGGTGGAAGAAGTCGTACAATAAAAGCCGTCAAGATGTTGGTAAAATATGGGCAATTATCAATATATGTGTTATAAAAATTGCGCCGCGGACAACGTTCATACTACTTTGAATACGCCGATTGTCGTCCGATCACCACCGAAGCTAAGCAGCGTTGCGTGCGGTCAATGCTTGGTTAGGTGACCGCCCGGGATCACCGAGTAATTTTGCCTTTTTTTTGCTTTCTTTCTGTTCTTTTCGTAATTCATTTCATTCTAAGCTTTAATATTTTTTTTCTTTATTGATAAAATTGTTAAGAAAAAGAATTCCCTTCTATATTTCTAGTTTTTCTTCTCCGACTTGGATTAAGAAAATAGGTTTATCATTGTATATTATTCCATATTACCCAGACATCTAGTCAGACAATAATGGTTTTAATATTTATTCATATATGTATGTGTTATAGTTTACCTGTAATATATAAAATAAAACTGATAATATAGAAAATAAAACTGTCATCTTAAAATTGCCGTGTCAAAATTACTGAAAGCTGAATCGCAAAATTTTGAAATCTCTATTTTTTAAATCTCTCTAAGTTTTTCTATACAATATATTTTTGTATTGATTGAATTGGCATTGTGCTCTTCCCATTCCGTGCACCCTCATTGTAGGGCCAGCGAAGTATCACGCCCTCATAAAGCAGTAGAGTATATTTATTATAAAATAATAAAAATTCTGTAGCCTCGAGCGGATTCGATTCCAACTGCTTCGACTGATATTACTAAATGCTTTGTGGCGTACGGTAAACGCACCGCCGCATCGCGTATGTTCCCTTGACACTCCATTTCTCGCCAATAAACACATCTCGCCAATAAACTTGGGTTCCCCTCTGCATGTCTTAATTTTTGCTTTTTAAAAATTATTTTAACTATATATATAGTCTGATTCTAACAATTCACGATTATTTTTAATTATTTTAATTAAGTTATAATACTGAACTCTCTCCTTGTCTTTAAAATAGGTATAATACTTATACTAGTATCATGCACACATGATGTAATAACTATTTACACTAGTTTGTACATTGTAACACATCCAAGATCGATAAATTAGCCAATTGGTTACGAATATATTGTAATGTGTATATGTGACTTTTTTGACTTTGACTGATATATGTATATGTATACCTTTTGTTTGATGTTTCCTTTTATCATTGATTCACTTGTCTAATCCTCTTCGCTTGTTTCCGTATCCGTTTAATCCAATTTTATAAACTTCCTCCATCGATTTCCACATGTTGGCTTTGTCTTGTGCCAATTCATACCATTCCTCTTTCGTATTGTTAAAGTATCCCATTCATGATTATTCTTTCCATGTGTATCGGTCTTCTTACTTTTCGTTTGTATATATGGTATATATGGTGGCTGTCTATGTTTGTATGTATGGTATATATGGTGCGAAGGATGTGACCGCAGCAATTTATCCTGTGAGTTAATCTTTTTCTAGTCGTTTTCCAGAAGCTCCATATGTTCGTTCAGTGTGGCTTGTATGTATCTAGCTTATTCGAGGATTTTCCTCAGTATGTATCTTTGGTAATTTGTCAATTTTGAATGGTTGGCCTTTGTTAAAAATATCGCTTTCAAGATGTTTAATGCTGTCTTGGATTAATTTTTGAGGAAAACATTGTTTTGTTGGCAAAAATCGTTATTTAATATTCCCGAAAATAAATTACTTACTTAATTGTAGCTAAAAAAAAGTTTTATCTGACGTTTTTTCGAAAAATTAAAGAAAATTTAATTCTGGAACGTGTTATGATTTTTACTAGGGATAGTATTGTGCTCTTGAAATAGTTTTGATTCCAGTAGTTAGATTAGGATTCCGTTGCGATCATAGTCATACTGGTAGACA
This sequence comes from Micropterix facetella, assembly GCA_027564375.1. Taxonomy (NCBI): domain Eukaryota; kingdom Metazoa; phylum Arthropoda; class Insecta; order Lepidoptera; family Micropterigidae; genus Micropterix; species Micropterix facetella. The sequence goes on along the minus strand of JAOPUG010048586.1, from coordinate 285 downwards.
AAAAGCTGTAATAATTTGTCCACCGTATTTTCCACAACACTTCGTCGAGTCTGTTATCATGACAATGTACTCGACCTATATATAGGTGTTTGTCGAGTCTGGTATCGTGACAATCTACTCGATTTATATACAGGTAGAATTTCTAAAACAAAGACGGTAAGGGGAAATCAAAAACTATTAGGTACAGATCGCTGCAATAACTTCGTACCATGCCTGTTTTCATTCCAAAATGACCTATGGTATACTGACATGGGGGAATGCTACAGACAGTTCTCGGGTTTTTAT
>JAOPUG010048224.1:0-14021 GCA_027564375.1 Micropterix facetella | reverse complement strand
TGGATGAACTAGTGGGATATGTAAAAATTTTAAGTGCGCTACAGAGAAGGTCCGACCATACGTGTTGGAATGGGAATATCTATAATTGAATATGATGGATGAATCAATTTTCATTTTTCTAGTTTTAAATTTCATTTATGTATGATTTTATTACATATTTTTTAATATAATAAAAATAATATAAAATGTTGCTCTTTTATTTATTATACCATACCAATATCACAATAATATAAACATTAAATTAGTTAAGAGCTTCCCACGATACCTCTTTTTCATTCGAAGTCGTTGGCACGTTCTTCTACCTTATGTAGGCGGCAATTCCTCACTGGAATATGTCGCGGTTACGAGGCGCCCTTTACTCGGCTTGCCACCCTTGAACGGATGGCCAACGTATCGTTTCTAAGAATAGATAGCATAAGGTATCTAACTACCCCCGCTTTCTTAGGTCGCATTGCGCCAATACATCAACCGGCCAGTACGTCAGACATCCATCCGTCCGAAATTGTCACCGAGCGCTAATACCACATTACCGGGACACACTGGGATCCGACCATGTCACCGCTTATATCCGAGATACAGAGGGTCACTCTTCAGGAAGGCTGTTGAACAAAGGCCGGCCAGTCGTCTAGTTCTCAGAAATCCAGGGCTACCCGAGGGGTTCCCTCAGATCAGCTGCATGCGCATAGTTGTTTCACCTATTTAGTCCCTCTTCGGGGAGGCTGCTGGATGAGAGATGAGCTGTGAGTCGGGCCGACCATGGTAAATAGAGTGGCCATTAGGACCTGAGCTCCACGACCACATTAGGCCCCTATACCCTCAGTCCGGACCGTGTACCCTGTGATTTCGTTTCGTTTCCAAAAATTAAGGATACGCATCGTGGTATACGGTTCAAGATCATGGAAGCAGCGGTGATAGCGTTCCGAGAAGCCATTGAGGAGACCTCTGAAGAAGACTGGGCCAACTGCTTTTCCCAATGGTTTCAAAGAATGTAAAAGTATCTAAATTGTCAGGGAGAACACTTTGAAAAACAGTAAATACAATATAATCATTTCAAGTATTTTACTTTATCAGAATCCCGAAAATTTCAGTATGGCATATATACTATAATATTTAAACAATTTATTTTCCCACGAAATATTCTGACTTTTAATTGTTAATAAATAATTTGGTTTTATTCCAGTTGTAATGGATTATCATGTGCCACCCCTGCACAGACTTATGTTTAATATATCTGTGTCGAAATTCGAATAAACAATATAATTTACTAATCGTGTTGTAGTTCTAAGAATGAATAAATAAATTAAATAAACTTAATATAAATAATGCTTATTATTTCAGTACTTACCTGGTGGAAAATTTTTACACGGTTTTTCATATGCATATTTTATCAAATACACCGACAAAACTATCAATAATATAACAAAGAGAACCGCTGTTATCATCTCGAAATAGTGTCGCACTCAAATGTTATTGATTTGTGATTTAAGTAACAAAATTGGTAACAAATTTCACGGCCACACTACATGATTTCCATGACGTATTTATTCATATCTATAAATATATTAAACGCCACTAGTGTATGTTATATATAGGAATTATGTAGTAAATGGTGATAAAAAATATTTGATAAACAACTCCGTTTTAATAATAATTACGAGTATTTTGCTCATCAAGGTTATTAAAAAAAAATTAATAGCAAATAAATTTTGTATTTCTAAGTACATTAAATGGCTGATATTTCCTTATATTCTTGTGGATAAGCATTTTAGATATCGATCAAATCGAGATACAGAAAATTTGGAAATTACTTATTTTATGTATAACGGCCAGTCACCAGGAAAAAATACAAAATTTAGTGAAATGTGTGCAGCTAAGACAACATGAAGCTATTTGTTGGTGTTGTGTTGCTTCGAGATCATAGTCAGGCGGTATGCAACTCGGCTAGAATTTGAAGATTAAAACTAGCAGGGTGAAAACGCTAAGGGGTTATCAAACTTCGACCAATATCTAAAACCGCTCGGTTTCCATCGTGTTGGGATCAAACGCTCATGCGACGACGCAAGAAGCGTGGGGTTCGCGTCACGGCCACGGGCCGCATCCATTTCGGCAGACACAGGTAGCGGAGTCTCGCTCGAGCGTCAGATTTTAAATTAGAAATATCAAAGAATTTTCCATCGCCATCGGCTTAAATTCCAATCACTTGTGGCGACACTCGATAGAATTTTAATAATTTAAAAAATAACTTTGCTATTTTGGCAGAGAGGCGGCAGCCGCAAACTTAACTGACTTGACATAAAAGAAACGTAGATCGTACATGCCTCAAAATCAACTGGTCTCTGCGCAAAATCAACTGGTCTAAGGTGACTACCTCTCTCAAACAGTGAAAAACTGATATTTTCCAGCCAAATTTAAGTGGCTCCCGCGGGCATTTAAACAATAATAAAAATAGTCATCACCTTTTTGTATTTTGCATTTTTCTTGGAATCTATAAAGATAAACAACTTGAAACTATATTTGTAAGCCGGCCAAGTAAATAATTAAAATGTTATAAAGGCATATTTTCCATTCTTTTCATTTTTTCATTATATTCTTTCAAAAAATCAAACAAGATAATATTTGTCACGAGCAATTTCAGAAGATTTTTAACTCCGCGCAAGCAATAATAGTCTTTCGGCGTATTGCGACCCGCTGGTTATTCGCTGATCTCTGCGCAAGCAATCGTAGGCTAGTGAAGCCCGCTGGTGTTTTTCCTTGGCGTATCATTCCGCTTTATTTAGCCAACAGCGGCCCCTTAACCCCTCAAGCCCCGGACGAAATATTGGAGCGAAGCTCTTACCGGGGTTACGCGCGGCGAGAGTGAACTGGCAAGAACTGGTGAGACGCTTTGCCGTCATACTACAAAACTAGTTTATCGATCATAAAAAGAAGAACTGTTTTATGTTTTTATTGTAATTTTCAAATAGAAAATTGAAACCTCATTTTGTAAAAGAATAAGGATTATTCTGCATTGTCAATCAATATTGAGGTACAGAAAAAAACCCCTTGATCAAACATATAGGTGTTTATCGCAAAATATATCAGTCTATGCGAGAAATTGTAAATACGTTTATAGTAATGAGTATGTGCCTTATCAACGCTTAATACTTCGTTTTAATTTTCCCATACAAAAATACATAGATATTCTATGTTAAAAATCTAGCCTGTAGTGTCCGAAAATTTCCGACTGTCAAACCATAGTACCTATGCGTTTAGCCATGGAGTGACATCCGAACAAGATTTTTTTGCTCTATTCGCGCATACCAACAAGAATATTCATTAAAACTCGGCTCTAATCGTGGAACAATATATGGTTCTGCGAGGTAGTACGCTTCTTTTAGTGTAGAACCATATATGGTTCTGCGGGGCTTGATGGGTTTATTGAAAAAAAGGCTCCATCATCTGACTACAAACACTGCAAATAAGGTGAATCCTCAGACAAAGAGCCTGATATTAAGGAATCACGTTATCGATAATATCGAGAAGGGAAAAAATCAACTAATAATATAAGAATATTACGCTATACACAAATAAATAGATACATGAAGAAAGAATGGCGTGATACGAGTATATTAATTAGTCATTATTTAAAAGAGTTTTATTTAATGTTTTTTTACACTGCTAAATATAATATACGTAAATCAACTCCCAGTTGATTCCATACATTAGCTGATCAACTTTTTATTTGAGATTATACTCTGGCGAACCCGTCACCCCGAGGCGTTTCAACGAACTTTATCGCTATATCGCCCAGAGACGAAACGTTAAGAATTCGGACAATACATATCCACAATCCAGCTTCACAATTGCCCGTGAGACAAGGCACTGGAAATTGTCGAACCCAATGGAACATCCTCGCGGCCTAACTCCTAGATGTGGCCAAATTTCTTGTGGTCTATTTCTTTCTGGTAAGACCTCCCGTCTGGTAACAGGTCCGAAGTCGCTTGTGCGGTCTACCTTTTAAGTAAGCGGCAATTCCTCACTGGCATATGTGGAATATCCGAGGCGCCCTTTGCTCGGCTTGTCATCCGAAATCGGGTGGCCAACGTATCATTTCTAAGGATAGATGTCATAAGGTATCTAACTACCTCCGCTTTCTTAGGTCGCGTTACGCTTCGAAACTTCCCCGAATATCTTTGGCGGGAAAGTGCCAGCAGACCAACCAGTGCATCGGATAACTATCCATCCGAAGTTTTCACCGAGTTCATATGCCGCATTACCAGGATACACTCGGATTAGACCAGTCGCCATGCCGACCAGTGCTCAGACATCCAGGGTCGCCCGAGGTCTTCCCCCAGATTAGTCGCCATGCTCAGCGGGTTCACCATTTTCGTCCCTCTTCTAGGAGGCTGCCGGATGGGAGCTGAGCAGTGAGTCGGGCCGACCATGATAGACAGAGTTGGCCATTAGTACCCGAGCTACACGACCCCATTAGACAACAATAGCTGAATAGTAAGAGAAACTTTCCTGGAAGCTAGACTTCGTAGGCTTGAATAGTAAGAGAAACTTTCCTGGACTTCGTAGGCTCGGGAATGATGGCAAGATGACTGCGCGCTCTTGGAAATTGGAATGCGCATCAACAGACCAGCACATCCAAGAGTAAAGATACCTACGGTCTTTGTATCCAACTATCTTCAACACGTAAGAGGCTAGATTAATTTTTCTCCGCAGCCTCATATTTGGTAAATATGCTCGCTTAAGAAATGAGGAGACATGATCTATAGTGAAACAAAATCTAGCACATGCGCTTTGAAATCTTTACAGTCTCTGCCCATACTTTTTATACAGAAATTGACCATAGACACAGTCGCCATAGTCTAATAACGAGATGATAAATGCATTAAAACTGCTAGGATTCGGATTCTAAGTGGATGAATCCTCCAAATGTTCATTTTTTTAGTAAAACTCAGCAAAAAAGTGTTCTTTTGCCGAATTTCAATAAAATATAGGAAAACTTCGCAAGGTTTCCAATTCGTTTAGTGTTCTTGAAATGTATGTTTCTGAGCTTACAGATAAAAAATCATTTTATATCTCTATAACGACTATTATCACCCCCACAGTAAAAGCCTTTTTGGGGTTTTTTACCAAATTTCGTCCATGGATTTATATTGCTATCTAGAACATATTTCGGCATACATATTTGTTGACATCGTACTCTGGGTTTTTGGTTACCTATCCATATACCTTAACATTGCCTTTTGCTTGCGACTGTGTCTTAAAATTTGTTATAGGCGACAATCTGAATTTGAAATTTATCAGAATTGAAGGGCTAGAAAGTTAGTAAGAAGGTGGATCGATAGTTTCTTCAGTTCAAGTAAGTTGGAAATTGTAATTGCCAGATTTGATTGGCGAAGGCCGCTACATAGAATGATACATTACTGTTCCTAGTCAATAATTATTTGCTAATTGCTGCACATTTGTTCTTACACGAGTTGCACATAATCAACGTGGTATTGACAACTTTACTAGTGTCGGGCGACTGTTGCTTTAGCAACGCATAGTCGACGCCGCATAGTCGAATGAAGTCGTACGAGCGCTGGCTGTCCGCGAGCCACGCTATATACAGCTGTTGCTGTTGTTAACTGACAATGTGATTATTATAAAAAATAAATCATTCCAATAAATGTATCAACCCAGCAAAAACTTTAGACGGTCTTCGCATTATTTTAAAATTACTTTCTTCCACACAAATTATACACACATGTATAGATCCGCTACTGATTAATAAATATATGTAGCGACCATTACAGGACCAACATACAAGGATAGCCAATAAGCCTTTAGTCATAGGTAGAGAGTGTGAGATCCTACACCACCAAGCGTTCAAGCATCGATTTCGCACCGCCAGTTTCGCAACCGCCAAATCCTCACCCTGCCAGAACTTCACCCCGCTGGGTCTTCACTCCTCCCCAAGAAATCTCCGAAATCTCTATTTTCGACCGTTGCGTCCTCTTTCATTCCCACTTCAAAGCCCATGATGAAGTTGAAAGATCGCCCTATCGTCCTTGTATGGACACTCCTCGTCCCCAACACTCCAGGGGAAACAAAAATGAAAATCTACGCTTACTCTCCCAGCGTCCCCTAGTCTCAGATTTACTTGGGACAACTTCCCCTTATCAAACGGTATTATGTATGCCTGTATAATCAGCATAGAAACCCGTTTATCAGCATCGCGTCTCTCTTTAAATCGGCACAACAGCAGCTTCTGGCCATGCAGGCCACATCTGCCCCAAAGTCTTCCTCGGCTAGTACCATTTCATCATTGGTCATGGTACTCGACATACCGGATACCATCGACGAGTTCGACTCTTTTGATGGCGGGCCCCTCGCCGTTCCCATTCCTTGGTTTAGGTAGCAATTATCATTGGATAATTGTCCCCCTCGTTTAATCCTATTCAATTCTTTTTCTTTTTATAACTAATTTAAACCTATATCTTCGGGTCGTTTTATTTGTTCTACCATTATTTAGCTGCATGACGAGTATCGTCTTCCAGTGGAACTGCAGATGGAAATATAGCGAGCTTACCGATCTTCTTAAATTCTCGATCTGGAAGTCACGGCGCTGTCAGAAACTTAGCTGTTGGCTTAGCTGTAGGGATTCGTTCAACGTCTCAGAGTTCTCGTGTTTACACGCGGATCGCGCTGAAGGAAGAGGAGGCTCTCTCCTTGCCTTTAGGAACTCTATTAAATTCACCGCTGTTCCCGTTCCTTCCCCCGGCCCATAGAAGCCGGTTGGCAGCACAGTTTTATCTTCTCTCTATATCCCCCCTTCCCCCTCACATATCTATACCGGACAGTTGGTGGACGTCGTTTTTCGCTTCCGCAGGGAATCAGATATTTCTCCTCGAAGACTTTAATGCTCATTCCACAGTCTGGGGTCGCGAATTCACTGACCGACGGGGATCCGCTCTGTTAGAGATGATGGATGCACACCACCTCTGCCTTCTCAACGACGGTTCACCCACACGCGTGGCCCGCCCAGAAGAGAGACCCGCCGCAGTCGACCTCTCGTTCTGCACTATGTTATTTGCCCTCGTCTCATTTTGGCGGACTCTACCCGACCCCATGAGCAGCGATCACTTCCCAATCATGTTTAACTTCGACCTCGCCCTCTCCCGTGGTAGTCTCGTTATCAGATGCCCCGTTTAAAAAGTAGACCGTCACTCTGATAATTTTGGTCTCTCTCTAGGATCTCGACATCTCAGCTGCCTCTCTTCCTCCAGCGGTGGAGGAGAGAGAAGATTCATGCTACGCTGCACTATCAAATGCATCCAAAATACGTTCAAAGGCACATCCCTAAAACGTCGGCCCTCCCGTCCGCTCCGTCTTCTCCTTATTGGTGGGATGTCGAATGTACAGAAGTGGTCCAAGCCAAGAGCGTAAATACTCCGCTGCCTATCGTGTGAACATTTCACTTACCACGTGGAAGGCATATAAGAATCTGCTGCGAAATGCAAATGTATCTTAAAACGGAAAAAAGGAGAATGGAGACGTTTCTGCCACGTTCTATGTGTCAGGGGTGACACCGCAGCCTCTACTGTGTGGACAATGATCAAAAGATTCAAACGTGGGCGGTCCACCCAGAACCATAATGATATTCCCGACACCATATTGAAGGTATTTGCCGATAGCCTGTCTTCTCCGTATTGTCCCAATAGCAACGAGATCATAACGTCTCAGGACTCATATTGCCCCACACCCCGGAACCCTCACTCGTTAGACTCCCCATTCTCTTCCGTAGAGCTCCAAGCATCCCTTTGACAATTCGTGGATAGTTCGCCTGGAAAGGACCTCATCCCATATTCGTTCATCTTAAATTCTCCGCCTTCAATTATTAATTATCTTCTGCGTTTTCTAAACCTCTTCTGCAGTAGAGGCAGGCCCTGAGTGGAGGAGCCTAATAATAATCCCTATTCCCAAACCCTCATCTAATTAGTCTAGTCAGCCCTTTGCCAGAGCCTTCCGCCCGATTGCATTATCTTCGACAATTTGCAAAATCTGTGAACACCTCTTAAAGGATCGGATTCAGTGGTATGTCAAAACTTTCCAAAAACTCCCTAGGTCCGAATACGGATTCTACAGCGGCAAGAGTACCCTTGACAACATCAGCATTCTCACAACAGACATTTGTCTCTCTCAATTAAGAAAAGAATTCCTTGTCGCTTTTTTCTTGCACATTAAGTCTGCCTACAACAACATCCAAATCCCTATCATATAGAGGAGACTTATTGCTATTGGCATCCCTTTTAAGACAGCTTTCTTTATTTGTCACATACTCCGTGAAAGGCAACTGAACATTCAATCCCCATCTCTCTCTCTCTCTCTCTTTCTCTCTCTCTCTCTCTCTCTCTCTCTCTCTCTCTCTCTCTCTCTCTCTCTCTTTCATTCGCTCTGCATTCCAGGGTCTCCCCCAAGGAAGCGTCTTGTCTTGCTCTATAATATGTACATCTCTAAGCTCGAAACGGCAGTCCTCAGTCACTGCCGTATCCTTAAATACGCCGACGATATTGTACTATATCGGTCATCGCCTGTACCTACCACCGCTCTCGAAGCTCCTGAACCACCGGTCGACCTCAGGTGCCAACTCCTAGCGGACAGATTTTATATGAAACGCTTAGCCACGTTGACCCACCCCTAATTCCCAAATTGACTATCCTCTCGTCTCTGCTACCCACTGCCGCCACCTCTATCGTCAAATTACCCCTATTCTGTAAAAGCTACCGGCAGCTTGATCGTCACTCGTCACTGATCCATCGCTACACGATCCCACCCAATTGTTTCTCTCCCACTGGAGGCAAGGTTGAGGACCCCTGAAATATTTCACCAGTAACCCCTTTAAAAACGCGGTCATGATGACCCTCAGGTTGACAACAACCCCCTATTCAACGCTCTCATTTCCAGAAATTGCCCGGATTGGAGCTATATCTTCAAGGACGGGTTAAAACGGCCGAAGGACACTATGTCGGGCCACCGTCTATCACCACAACATCGACCATAATATTATAGTCCAGCTGACATCGCGGCGTCAATCTATACAGCTGAGAGCGTGGCGATTATAAAGGCATTGTAGTATATCGAGGCAACTCAATTAGTAAAAACCATCATTTTCACAGCTCACTCAGTCTTGACCAAAAAATAAGCTCTCCCTTCCTAAACAATAAGCCGTCCCACATCGTGAATGAGATACGTATTAAATGCTTCACTTTGGAATCGGTCAGCTTTCGGGTGATCTTCTGCTGGGTCTCAGGTCACTCGGGGATTAAGGGAAATGAGAGGGCGGACGTGCTGGCGAATACAGTTCGTACACTCTGAGGTATTCGGTTGCCCCACTCTGACCTCTTCCTCACGCTTGAAAGCAAACTCTCGCAAAAATTGGCACAGAGGTGGCACCTGTCATCCAAGAACAAGGCGAAAAGGTTCTTCACCTTACAGCCGGGGATTGTACAGAAACCATGGTTCCACCGTCAGCCACAAAGAGATTGCAGTCATTAGCAGATTGCGCATTGGCCACAGCTGCACCCCCGCTCACTTTCATAAGATTCACGTTCTCCCGTCCCCCCAATGCGATTGCAGCCATGCAGTCTGCTCTGCTGACCACCTTTTCTTTAACTGCCCACTTAATAATAATTACTCCAATTTCGTTTCGGGCCTTACGGCCGTCAAAATTCAGCTCCCCCTGTTTAGACCATCTCTTTTTCCTTAACTCTCCAAAATTCATTAAAATCTTCTGTAAATTCATCTCCCTCAATCACATATCCCTGTATTAATATATACCAGTATACATAGCTCCCCAATTGTCTTTAACCTAATTGTTCAGCATACCCATATTATTTATAATATATTACTTCCTATTGTTTTCCCTATTGTAAGGTTTGTTTTTGTTTGTTTTAGTGCTTCACCACTTAAAACTTAGTTCTCTAACCTGGTATAAATCAACCTCACTGGGTGGATAGCCAGAAAGGAAAATTAGAAGAACTGAATTTTGACATTTCATTCTAACCTCAAAATTTAAATGGCGTTTTTCGTTTGTTGGCTGTAAGAAGTGTGATTTATCTTGATCTCACATCAAGAAAATGCAAAATTTAGAAGAAAAAATATAGATAACTCATACACCGACATTACAGTATGTTAATGGAAAGATGAAAAATTGTCACATTTAGATTTCAAAGTGAGTACTATTGTTGTTGTGTTTATTAATCAAAGAAGTCAAACTTGCTGTACTTTTTAATGTATATTTTCAGCAAGGGCGCGAGAATGAAGCCTAAATGATGGCTTGGCTGTATGGCAATATTGAGGTTATGTCATTGTATGCAAGCTTTTTTAGTACGCAGATTCTTAAAAGTTATGTACTTGTGTCATGTTGTTTAATACGGTTTCGTTTTTCTTCTTAGGAAAAATATTAAACTTTTTCGGGAGAACTGGAGTACGAAGTTCTAGTAACCGTTTCACGGAGTCTCCTCCACGGCTCCGCTTCGGACAGCACTAAGCCTAGGCGTACGCACTCAGGATTTTACTCAATGCCGCAGTGCCATGGTAAGCATAGAATTTCACTGCATCAATTATGAATATTTTTTGGCGACATTATAAGTTAACAACTTTACAATACAGTCAAAATAAATTTAACTTGTGGATATTGCATAGTATAGTTTTGTAAAATATAATAAAATCTAGTACCGCGACAATTTGTATGCGATTTTGCAGTGTCATGGCGACGATCGCGAGATAGAAATTATTTGGATGAAAATGTGGAAAATCCATATTTTTTGGTAATTTTTTTAGGATCTTTTATGGCACTTTGTTGAAGAATACCGGATCTTTTATGTCATTAATTTTTTCGTTTTTTTTCTAGCTTATTATTTTGTAATGATAGACATTCCTGTGTGAGTTTTTGCTTGTTTTGCTTTTTCTATTTTTAATAACCGAACGCATGTATGTATGATTTTAAAATATGTGCATAATTATTTTTTTTGAATTATAAAAAGCTATTTTCACGAGTTAAATATATTTTAACGTGTTCTAGAATTGTTAAACCAAATAATATTCATAATTGATGCAGTAATAGTCTATATTATGACCAGCACACGCACTGATGATCGCATCCGGATCACAAGCACAATTTGAACCGGTAACCCCGGAACGTTTCAATGATATGTTCGTTATATCGCCCCGGAATGAAACACAGAGATTTAAGGACGAAGACAAATCTACGTATCTAGCTCCTCCTCGGCCTGTAAGAGTCCAATATCTTACCGCGAGGCACTGGGAATTTTCAAGCCCAGTGTGGTGTCCATCGCGCCCTTACTACCAGCTGCGGTCACATGTCTCCGACCCACAGTCTGGTCCCAAGTTCGAAGTCGCTTGCGCGGTCTTCTACTTTAAGTAGCAATGCGGTGCAATTCCTTACAGGAATTATCGCGGATCTGAGACGTCCTTTGCTCGGCTTGCTACCCGAGATCAGGTGGCCAACGAATCGTTTCTAAGGGTAGATAGCTTAAGGTACCAAACTACCCTCGCTTCTTTAGGTCGCATTGCGTTTCCAAACTCCTCCGGCTATTAGTTGCTGAGAAACGGCCAGCAGACCGACGACTGCATCGAGCAACCATCCATCCGAGGTTCTCACCGCCGAGTCACCGCATTACCGGGATAGGGCCCTTCTTCGGGAAGGTTGTCAAGGGCCGGCAAGACGACCATTACTCAGGCAGCCAGGGTCGCCCGCGGGCTTCCGAGGGCTCCCCCTTCTTCCCTCTTCGAGGAGGCTGCCGAATAGGTGTTGAGACGTTAGTCGGGCCGACCGTAATATACGAAGTTGGCCGCTGAGACCCGAGCTGCATCATTATATTAGACCCCGGATCACAAACACAACGTTGGATTTAAGACTATAATCGAGCGAACTCGTTACCCCGAGGCGTTTCAACTAACTTTATCGTTATATCGCCCCGAGATACAATCACAACTTTGATTGTCACCTACTATGGGTGAACCTGTCCACCCCGGAGCGTTTCAACGAACGTTATCGTTACATCACCCCGAAGTGATGCACATAGACTTGATGGAAATAAATTATTCTACGTACCAAGCTCCACCACTGCCCATCAGAGACCTACGCGAAACAGCGAGGTACCGTGAATTGCCACCTTGCGGGCAGCCTCGCCCCCTGACTTCCAGATTTGGTCGGATTCCTCCAACCACCCGTCTGGTCGCAAGTTCGAAGTCGCTTGCGCGGTGCTATACCTCAAGCGAGCGGCAATTCCTAACTGAAACTATTACAGATACGAGGCGTCCTTTACTCGGCATCTCACCCGAGATCGGGTGGCACACAAATCGTTTCTAAGGGTAAGCAGCTTGAGGTACCTACAAACCCCCCCTTTCTTAAGAAGCATACGCTTCTAAACTCCTCCGGGTATAAGCCAGTGACAACACGGCCGGTATTCCAGTCCCATGCGCCAGTTGTCCAGTTCTGCTCGAGTTTTCGTACCGGATCCACCGCATAGCGGGTTCACCAGGTTGGTCCCTCTTCGAGGAAGCTCCCGGATAGGAGCTGCCCTGCGAGCTGAGCCGACCAAGTTGACATAACGGCTATCATAGCCCAGGCTACACGGAACAGTTAAGAACCAGATACAAGCACAGGCCGGACCATACACATTATACCGATGGCCACTATAATATCTGATGACTTCAATATCGGAGAAAAGCGGTGACATTTTTGCTAAAATAGTATTCTCATCCTCACTATAGTAATTACTCCGCATTAGGTCGAATTCAGTTAATATTTGCAGAATGGAGATTCATTTCAAATAAAATGTATCACTCATGCATGTTCACAATGCACGATGTATCACAATGCTGTTCAATGTATTCAATGTATCACAATGCTGTTCAATGTATTCAATGTATCACAATGATATTCAAATGTAACACAATGCATGTTCTCACAGCTTTTGTTTTTTTTCAGCTACCCGCAGTTCCTTACACGTACAAATTGTAAATGATATGTTTGGAGAAAAATCATAACCAGGAGTTGGAGAGGCGAGCGACTGTGAGCAAAATTATTTGTAATATGATTGGGTGCGATTGTGTTTCTTCTTGAACTAATATTGTAAATTAGTTCATGCGAACGAGACAGAGCAATAACTTAGAGTGGATGAAGAAATGAACGATCGTCGATTTTCCGGCATCAAAACTACCCGCGGAACCTGTATCCATCTGTATAAATTTGAACACATTTGATGCGGTCTCAAACTTAGCTGCTTTTTTCCGGTGGGTAGTTTTAATGCGGAAAAGTGACAACTGTTCATTTCATATTCCACTCTAACGTATTGCCCTGTCCCGTTCACATGAACTAATGTCCGATTTTACTTTATGAATATTAATTTTACCCCGTATTAACAAAAAAATAATTTGTCTCCGACTGTATATACGACATCTCAAGAACGCGTATTCCGATTTATGAAATTCTTTCGCCAACGTGTTTCGTTGGTCAATGGGAAATGCTGATCAATTACTTCGGCCACCTAAGTGGCCAAGTCTTGAAATCCTGCTAGGGTTTGTTACTATGCACGATAACTCGAGTAAACTTAGTCCGATTAAAAAAAAACTTTCGCCAATCGATAGTCATACCTAATGTGCAGAGCCAAGTTGATTTTGGGGGTTGTACTATCTACGGTTATTTTTTTTTGTAAAAAATTAAATGCAATTAAATGAGGTGTATAATTGAGTGCGCGGTTGAGTTTCAGGGCATTATACGCGGCAGAGAGGTGCACGTGATTCACCCATGAAGATAGCGCATAAGTCAGCGGAACGCTGCTATATAGCGGCTACGAATGGCTACGTGGAGGTGGGCCACAATGCCGTGTGTTTTTGGGCGGCCCATGCTCGCAGAGCAGCTCCTATTCAGGAGCCTCCTCGAAGAGGGACCAACCCGGTGAACCCGCCTAGCGGCTGACCCGGGGACGGGAACTCGGGCGTGGCTGGATTGTTGGTGCACT
>JAOPUG010043425.1:0-21499 GCA_027564375.1 Micropterix facetella | reverse complement strand
ATTTAACCGCAGAATCGAGAAATTAGGCCCGATTGCGTTTCTTCGTGAACTAATATTGGAAATTAGTTCATGCGAACGAGACAGAGCAATAAGCTAGAGTGGAATATAACCATTCAAAATGACGCCCATTATAAAAGACTGATGATATAATGATTGATAAGCTCAGCGAGGAAGGACTGTGAGTTATTAGTAAAAAGCTATGTTAAATAAAATGGTATATATTTATTTTAATTCCTAATATTATTATTTCTATAATTTTATAACGGTATATATCTTACATATTCTACTTAATGTAAAAACCAAAGTTTTGTGAAATATTTTTTACAATATTTATCCCATATACACGATATCATTGCCAAATAGGTAAAGTGGTACAAGAGGGCGCAGTTTTGAGCTCTAAAATTTGTGCAAATAAAACTATGCATTTTAAGAAAACAAAAATAAGTTTATTTTAACTCTTAGTTATCTGGCTATTACAAGAAAAATACTAATCATCTAACTCTTACCTATTACAACACATAATAAAAAAAGTAAAGAAAGTCAACGCGCGCACTCGTGTGCACACTGTGTAGCCCAAGAGTGTGCAGGTTAGGTTAGGCGCACACACTATAATTTCGAGATTCCAAATAACCAGTGCATTTCTCGTGCCATCATTCCTGGCATATTTTGCACGGAAATCAGTCCTCCACCATAGGCTTTTTAAATATTTCTCCGCAACCTGGGCACATCCAGAACTTTTTCTTGGAGCATGTTGAGCGCGTACTCTTGCACATTTCGTTCTTGCGCACTCATGCACAGCAGGCGAACGTTTTGTCAAACACTTACTACTACAGCCATCCAAGGCGAGTCAAATTTCTGTATTTCGACAGCTTATTAAGTAGAGTTATAATAGAAATAATAACACAAGAACACTCTATTGCATTGAACCTCCGGGTGAGAGAGTTTTCAGAAAAGATAAATATTATAACGCACAAGCAAAAAAGCTATTTTGTTACGCGGAATTGTAAATAATCGTCAATATACACACAGCTCGCGACAGTAACACGTCAACACTTCAAGCTAGTACCTAGCGTCTGAATTTGGCAACTAACGTCAAATGCGGGATGTTAATATCGAATTCCTACTCTTGCACACTGCGCGCTCTTGTACCACTCTACCTATTACAGCAGCCGTCTATGTGGACCCACCATATCAATGTAAACTCTGCCTAGTGAAATTAGGAAATCCCTTCGACGCTGCAATCTTTAGTATATCTTCAGGGTTTTAAAATCTGCATTGTCATGTCACGAAAATTATTTATGTAAACTAAGGAATAAATTATAAAATAAAAATGAAATGAACGATTGTCAATTTTCCCGCACCAAAACTACCTGCCGAACTTATAGCCATCTGAATAAATTTGAACACATTTGGTGCGGCCTCAGATTAAGCTTTTTCTTGGGCGGGTAGTTTAAGGCGGAAAAGTGACAACCGTCGATTTCATATTCCGATCTAACATATTGCCCTGTGCTATTCCTATGAACTAATTTCCGATTTTAATTTACGAAGAAACGCAATTGAGCCCATTGTAGTGTTGGTCACCCTACTTTACAATACCGTATGATTTTTTCACAAATAATGCGTATAAATTCATTTTTCATATTACGTCGGCCACCAAAGTGGCCAAGTCTTAAAATCCTGCCCGAAAAATGTTAGTATGCACGATAACTCGAGTAAACGACGTCCGATTGAGAATTTTTTTTTGACCATCGATAGTTATCGCCAATCCGCGGAGCCCAGCTGATTTTTAGGATCTGTATGACTTACAGTTTTTTATTTCGAGACAGTTAAGTTTGCGGCTGCCGCCTCTCTGCCAACATAGCAAAAAACGTACGATTTGGAGACTATACGTTTATAGGCGATCTCTTTCAGTTATATTTTATTTTATGGAGATCTATGCGGATGGATTGATTGTGCATTCAACGACCGCGATCTATCAGGAGCACACGCTCTTCGCGCTTCATAGCACTCAGTCATATCAGTCGGAGCAGTTGGAAACGAATCCGCTAGGGACCATAGAACTTTTATTACGGCTTTATACGTTTGTAATAAATATACTCTACTACTTTATGAGGGCCTGATACTTCGGTGGCCCTACCGTACACAGAATAAAAGACACAATTCCAATTCAATCAATACAATAAATATTGCATAGAGAGACTTCAAAATTTCGAAATTTAGAGAGATTTCAAAATAGAAAGATTTAAAAATTTTGCGATTCAGCTTTCAGTAATTTTGACATAGCAATTTTAAGATAAAATTCTAAAGAACAATGGGAATGATGTTGTTACAATGTTTAAAGAACAAATACTAAAAGTTTTCCTTTTAAGAGCCGACAATCGAACCTCGGTCGCTGAATCAGGCGTTCATGTGCCGTAATAGAAGGTATGCGTAAACGTTATAAAAAGGCAATATAACTATCAAATCTAGCTTCCTTGCCAACTAGTTGCGAACGGCGTCCTTCGCCAATACCCATACCATATTGAATACACCGGTTCTCGCCCGATTACCGAAGTTAAGCAGCGTCGAGCGCGGACAGTACTTGGATGGTTGACCGCATGAGAATACCGCGTGATGTTAGCCTTTTTGCACTGTTATACTTTTACTTCGCCCCCCCCCTCCCCCCTGAGGGGGGCAAGTCTTACAATCCTGCAACGTTTTGTTACTATGCAAGATAACTCGAGTACCTAAATTACGTCCGATTTAAAAAATCTTTCGCAATCGATAGTTAGGGCCAATGCGCAGAGACGAGTTGATTTTGGGGTATGTACTACTTACTGTTCTTTTGTTTCAAGTCAGTTAAGTTTGTGGCTGCCGCCTTTCTGCAAACGAATGTATTAAGACACTATGCGTCTATAAGAGGTCTTTCGTCGTATTTAGAATCTATTTTTTTTAATTATTTCAATTCTATCGATTGTTTCCACAGGCTTTCTTGTAAATAATTAGAATTTAAGCTGATTGATGATCGAAATTTCTTTAATACTTCTGTTTTAGAAACTGACGAACGAGTGAGACGCCGCTAGCGGCATTGGACGAGATGGCTGCGGCCCGCCGTCGTTACGCGAGTCTCACGCTTCTTGCATCATCGCCAGTCAGGGGGCGAAGGTGCCCTCTGGGTGTCTCCGCTCAGGCTTCGCCGTAAAAATTGAACTCTGAGGGGCTGTGGCGTAGTTGATACGTGGATAGTTATGTCAAAATTTTCTGCTTTCATCTCGAGGTGATATAACGATAGATTTCGAAGAAATTCCTCGGGGACAAGCGGGTTAGCCTAGCGGTTAGAAATCCAGACCACTGTGTGTCATTGTCGTAATTTTACGATTTTTTAACCGTTACTGGTTGAACACTGGAAGCAGAACATGCGTCAATCGTGCGGCGATCGCCGTTGCAGTGGTGTGGCAATAATAACTAAAAACTAACACCGATCACCTGTCAGATGTTAAGTGTTCTTTCGTAGTAATCATTTATTTAAGATTAAATTTATTAAAAAATTTTGGTACTTTAGTAAAACTTTCTATATTTATATGTCATTTTCTTCTTTTTTCATTATTATGCTAATATGCCTATTCCAAATAAACTATATTTTTGTTTCAGATTCCTAGTCATGTGTTGTATAATGAAATCGTTCTGCTGTTTGGGGGGCTTGCAAAGTGGATGCAAGGTTATTGGATGGTTTCATTTGGTATGTTGTGCATTGGAAGCGATCTGTTTTTGGAGCTTAAAGAGCGGATGCAAGAACGTTGAATGGATTCATTTGATACTTGGAGGTAAACCTTCTAATTGAATATCTTATAAGTAGCAGTAGGCATACCATATCTAAATACAGGCTTAGCCTCTCGAAGGCTAGCCATAACGGTGAAAGTCGTATACGGTATAGCTCTAATGAGAGTGTCTCACAAAATACGTTTACATTCATGTCACTCTCACTTAGAGCTATACCGTATACGTCTCTCTTCTTCACGGCCTAATATTCAGATGTGTTCACAGCCAGCCCTTATGCTATGGCATTAGTATCACAGATTTAGCGGGTTGTGAATCTTGAGCAGATACGACACCAACAAGGAATTGTTTGATGCTGTCTTGGAGTTCGTGGAACATATATTTCGTTTCTCATCCATGCGGATAGGTACCTACATTGATTTTATAACTAGTGTTATAAAATCTAAGGTACCTACATAATTTTCGACGTGACAGCGTCTATTGTCTGGTTACAGTGGCAGCTCGAACTTTTTTGTGTGCCAAAATAACATCAGATTTGAATTGCTCATAGCTAAGACTTACGATACTAATAATGCTTGAGCAATGGTTGAACCCACGACGGATAAATCATGTTTATAGGCGTTTATCGCGCAGGATGTGGTTTGCCTGTGACGTCATCGCGCGAGTGTAGAAATTTAGACAAGAAAATTATTCTCAGTCTGTTGTCTAATAACACATTTCAACCATCAATATCTAGGTAATAACCTATTCTAATAAGAATAGCTCATTATAATGCTATTAAAATTTCAAGGAATAATAAGGCAGTTTTAAAATAGATACGCAATTAACATAGCCGTCAGACAGTGGCGCAGAAAATTTTGTGCTGGTTAAAATATTTCAATATAACATTTTATATTTTAATTCGAGTCATTTGACATCGTCTTTAATTATTTTGTCATATTTAATATGAATTTTCACTACTATTCCGGTGACTATTTTTATTGTGTCACTTTAGGTCCTATTAGTACTCTATGAGCTTTTTGCAATGATATCAGAATCAACGCGTTTCCGCACTGCACGAACTTAACTTCCTACACAAAGCTAATTCGTGACTAGCTAATCACAGGCTCTTCATCTTGGAGGTAGTGGTGACCTAGGTTGGTGTTTCTTTTACGCATTAGCGGGCTATATTTGCACGCGAGGAGCAGAGGAGTTTCATTTACTTTTTGGCATATGCACACTCTAGAGTCCCGGAGCTTGAGGTTGAACATGTGTCTATTTAAGGCTACATGAGCACCCTCACCAACATGCTTAAATTGTTCCTATTTAATGCCAAAGCCTCGTGGGCAGTCTTACGGTCGTAAACTTTGATTAGCGCTTTAGAGTGATTCAAGCCTGGCGGGTTGTTCCAGTGATTAAAGATTTGTTTTAACAATAGGTTTTTGAGTCATAAGTTTGCCAGGATTTTTGGTACACCACAGTATGGTTCAGGACCGTATATAGATCCTTTTGCTCTCGCCTTAGCAAATTCGTCGGATTTTACATTGCCCTTGGTCCCTGCATGACCGCGAACCCATCTCAGACTACCCTGTTCTTTTCGGCCAGAGAGTTTAAAAGTGCCTCGCAGTTTTAGACCAGATTTGAGGTTATAGTGTCAGAAGCTAGTGCTAAAAAATTGCCTGGCTATCCGAGTTGATATAAATTCGATGGATGGCGTAATTATTTCGGAGGTTGATATTCGCACATTCACTAATTGCCTATCCCTCCGCTTGGAAAACGGAGGCGTGTGTTTATACTTCTATCGAAGTTTGGTCGCTATCTATATATTCAACAGCCTACGTCGTCCCGATTTAGAACCATCCGGCTAATCCGTTAATGCTACCGACCTCCCAGTGCAGTTGGTTGTGCAACCAATCATCTGTGGGCGGCAGTTCCATTATAAAAAGTTTTTCAAAATGGAATAGTGGAAGCATGGTATCTGACACCATGTTGAGGATTGGAGTTTCACGGACCATGTCTAGGGCAGACCTTATGGCTTGTGGAGTCCAGTTTACTTTCTCTCGGGCAGATAGTCTATAGACTGGCACTCGCCACTTGTTGAATGAGGATATGCAGGGGCGGTAAGTTCAGTAGTGTATTTAGAGCTGCTCCAGGAGTGAAGGACATTATCCCAGATGTGATGAGGCGAGCCGTCCATTGAATGCTGTTTAGTTTGGTAATAACAGTTTTCTGGTTGGCTTTGTTACACCAGACCACAGGGCAAATGAAATTATCGGCCTCACAATGGCTGTATATAAACATTAGGATATCTTAGAGTTAAGGCCCAATTTTTCCCTGCCAGACTAGGTACTGCTTGTACCCAAGGCTCGTTTTGCTTTTGTAAGGTTTTGTCTAAATGGTTATGCCACGTGAGTCTCTGGTTGAATGTCACTCCCAGATATTTTACTCCCTTAGTAAACAGCAACTGCCGGCCGTGTAGACTTGGCATAATGAGTCCATCTAACTGCGTAAATGGCACGAGGACGGTCTTATCATCATTGACTGATCATTTGTTCTTTCTCTACCACTTGACAACAATGGTTATCGCACTTTGCATAAGGTCCGAAATCGTACGTGGCAGAATCCTCGGAGTGCCTATCCTGGATTCTGCTATTTTATTCAGGAGTTGATCTACACCAAGAGTCCATAATAGGAATGAGATCACGCCTCTTTTCGGACGACCTCTTGTAGTAACGACTTCAAGTTTCGTTCCATGAAGAGGTACCTTGGCAGTGCGGTTTGAGATCATCGCTTTTACCCATCTAGTTTTGGTGGAGTCGACTTTTTTCCTCTCCAAGCCCTTCACTGCAGTTCCAATAGGGGGTTTGTCCAAAGCGTTCTCAATGTCTAAAACATAATAACATGGTCTATTTTGTGTCTTCTAATACCTTTTCCACTCTGTTTACTACGCAGAGAGCAGAGCATTTTTTTGTATATTTGCCTCTACGGTAAGCATTTTGGTTACAATTGATACAGTTGATCATTATAATGTTTCTTCCGTAATAGGTCCATCCAGTATCTTCTCCATTGCTTCCAGTAAAAAGGATGTAAGGCTGATTGATCTGCAGGACTTTGGCAGTGCATAGTCCTTCCTTCCATGATAAAGGTTACTTTTATATCACACATAGCGCTTTAATCATAGTCGTATGTATATTATCTTTTCTGAGTTACTCTTAAGTTCTCAACAACATTGTTAAGTGCAATTTACACTTCGACGTGATCTCTCCTTAGCACGTCAAATTTTTTCGTGCGCTCTTCGTTTTGGTTTTCCATTTTAGAGTTAAATTCATCAAGAATTTATAAAACCCATTTAACAACATTTGTAGCGAGGTCTTTCTTGGTTATTTTCATCACAGGTTCCTAATGATTCTGTTGGATTCAGGCCAGATAGCCACATATGTTAACTCAGTTAGCTGAACTCACGGAGCAGCGGCTATCCGGGAGCCTCCAGGGCCTGGTGAAACCGCTGTGCAGCGAAACTGGGGGAATACATCGAGTGAAACGGGGCAACCGACGGGCTGTTCGATTTACCGGCTATGATGTGCAATCGGCAGAAACCCGGAGGGATCTCGATGCGAGGATAGATATTGACCAACTGTCACATGTTATTAGAAACGACCCGTTGGCCACCCAATCTCGGGTCGTATATGCCGAGTAAAGGACGCCTCGGATCTGCAATATTTTGGAGTCACGGAATACCGAGTACATTACAGTAGGTAGAGGCCGCGCAAGCGACTTCGAACCCAATGGTGATCAGATGGGACGATGGAGAAATCGGTCCAAATCTGAGAGTCAGGGAGCGAGGTCACCCGCTGGGTCTCTTTGTTTCTGACGGGCAGTGGTGGAGCTTAGTACGTAGATTGTCTTGGTACAAAAGTATCTACGTTCATCTCAGGGTCATATAACGATAAAGATCTATGAGCCGGGATCGCCCGTAACTTCGACACTCACCAATGACATCACAATTATGTAGAACAGTCTGTAATTATCGTAAATGTATTCCTAGCAAATATGCTCTGCATTTTCTTAGCGCTGCTACGCTTGTGAGAATTTCAAACTAACTGATGACTACTTGTGCATCTTCTGATATTCCAGATCTTTTTGCATTAAAAACGCCCTATATCCTAATATGGATGCATCTGTGACTTCTTTCTCCAATCGTGTATCATAGTAATATATTTTTAAGAACAAGTTCCTCTAATAATATTTTCTTCAACATCTAAAACCAGGCATTTCATCTCGGCCAAATTTAAATACTATTTTTATTAAAATATGAGTTCTGAAATTCTATATATGTATATATACAGGCTACATAATATACATAGTTAGGGTAGGCGTACCACATTGAATAGATGTACTAATCAGGAAATGGATAACGAAGTCATCTATAAAGACGGGTCGCATCTTGTAAATATAGTAAATACCTTTGAATGGTCTTACGTCTATGATGTCCTTTTAAGTTGCCATTTACGGTCACGCCATTGCGTCAAATGGCGCGATGTACAGCCAAAACTGACCGTGAGTGGTTAAACCTTTTGGCGTGATGTAAAATTCTGGATTTCCAGTCGCTCCATAATCCATCGCGCCAAGCCGTGACGTGACGCCAAACCATCGCGCCAACTGACCGTGAGTGGGGAAACTGTGCGCCATACTATCGGTCCATTTGCGTTAATTCCACGCGATGATGTCGAGCGATCCTCATTGTCGCGTTGTGTGTGTTTTTTGCAAAGAAATGTCCTCCGCGCGCGAGGCGTTAATCGAATTCATGTAATAAATTGATGTGTGTGTAGGTATCCCTTTTTTCAGCCACTCTTTGTACCATTTTGATTTTGGTTTTCTGATGACAAACAGCAGCCACACAAAGTAAACGTTCTTCTTCGGAATCAGAACTCATAACAACATCTTCTTGAGAATCAGAACCAAGACAACGTCTGCGTAGTGTCCCGTCAAACACTAAATGAAAGCAATTTGCACTGATCGTGTGTGGGGTACATATTTGGCATCTGTCCATTTGACTTTAGTCAAATGGCGCCACGCCAAATGTTGCTACCGTGAATGGCCACCTTTAGGCATGAAGGCGTCCAACGAATCGAAACCCGTGAATTACTTTTATTGTGAAAATAGTTGTGATACTATGTCATGTTAGAAGCAGTCGGCCGTAGATCATGCGCTCACGCCTCACTCCCTCTCACACTTGCCTTAGCATGCCGTTCTTTCCACATGTTGCCCGTGCTTTCTTTGGCCCATTCTGATTATACCGCCGCCACCGGTCATCCACGCACCACCACGAAGCTCATGCATTGGTTTCGCTTGCCTCTAGCCAACCCTCGCTCTGGTTGCCGTGTTTACCGATGTGATGTTTTTCGCGGTACCTTCGAAATGCTTGCCTTCTCAATATGTCGGTTTCTATTTTATTTGAATACGTATGGTATCATTCAACTGAATATTCACATTTCACTTGGATAGATATTATAACTATTAATTTTAATGTTAACACGTAGGCTTAGGAAAGATGTACACTTTAATGGAATTTAGTACCTTACTGGGCCGTAGGGCTGTGTTGAGGCATCATCTATATATTATAATTATTATAATATATAATGTTATTATAATGTATAATATTATAGTTATTATAATGTATAATGTGAAATGTTCACTCGGCGAGGGAAATGTATAATGTATCTTTCCGTATGACGTGTTCTTTGCTCAGGTTGATTGTGACAATTTCTGGTATCGTGTATGTGCGTAGCTGTACATTGGATGAGAAAGTCATATCCATGACAGTATAGTATTATAAGTCCTATGTATAGCTATCTTAAACCAGGTACTTGAAAGACATTAAATATGTCAGATGGGGCGTTAATCCAAATTTGAGCTTTTTGTACTTTCATTAGGGATCAAGAAAGGTTACCGCTGTACCACTCCATCCGGTAATTACATAAGTAATCACTATATTTGCGAGTGCGTATTATGTCAACTTTATCTTAAATTGACTTAGTACTTTTCTGATATTCTTGAATGTATATATACGTTTTCGAAAGCGCTGTGCCGTCATATCAATTTCTTTGTGCAAGCGTGGAAGCTAACTAGATATATTTCCAGGTATTTTATACAGTCTGCTTGCTGAAATAGCTGGCAGTTCATACAGTCGCAATTGTGTATCGTCAATTGTTTCTCAATTCTAGGTTGCTTTCGTCCACTTATGCTAAAAGACATGTTTTTATTCTTGTTAATATTTAGTATAATTAGATGTTGAATTAGCCAATTGTAAGTCAATAGGAGTCCTTTTGTTGCTTTGTCAAAACGTCATCCCTAGTTTCAGATTCGAATATTAACACTGTGTCCCTGGTATATTTTGTCGGCATAAACACTCCATAAGAATGCCTATGCCTACTTGTGGCACTCCATAGGAATCAGCTAATCAGTTACTTGTTACGTTGTTTATATTCACTCGTTGCGTGCGTTCAATTATTTGCCTTTTAAATCAGTTTAGGATAATAGCAGCGAGTCATAAGTTCTAATGGTGTCAGTGTGTATAGTCATTTGTCATGCGGTACAGTGTCGAAGGCTTTGGCCAGGTCAAGGCATCTTTTATTGACACTCATTGTTCCGAAATAAATGTTGTTACCTTTAGAATCATCTTGAGTACCTTTTCCTAGCCTAAATCCATATTGTCCAGCTGGAAATAGTTTTTTTTTCAAGAATCATTGAGTTGTAGCTTACCTTGTCTTTGCAGTAACATGCTCGGTATATTCAGTAACGATGACAGTTGGGAGTTTGTCATGTCCGTCTTGTTTCCTGCTTGAAAATTAGCTTAACGTTGGCTTTCTTAAAGTGGTATGAAAATACTCCTATCCGCTCTCTATTCTGACATTGATTAGGTACATGACAGAGAACGATATTTCTTGTTGTACTTTCTTTAGTGTTCTTACAGAATCTGATCTTGTCCACGAGCAAAGTCTTAAGCTTCTTGATCAAACCCAGCACAGAAATTTCCGTTATATTTGTGACAAAATGAAAATTAGGCATTTGAATATTAATATGTATTATTATGTTTGTCATTATTTTGGCAGTTGTTTTAGCATTGACATTGTTTTGTTGCGATCAATTTGTAAGCGCGTTGATATGTAAATAAAGAGATTTCTTTTTGTTTTATTTCGTTGATTTCGTCGCTCGCTTCCTTTCTGCCCCCCGATTCAGCTCATTGCACTAGGCGATGATGTTGTTTGTGTTTTGTAGACGCTGATGTTGCCTGTGACGCGTGTTTGTTCAATAGTTAGAGTTGTGCTGAGTATGTAGCTCCGATACAACGTTTTCCCTAATCTGTGCGAATATTCTGCTTTTACATTATATCATATTATTAAAAATTCCTTTGTAATCTCTTAGGTGTGCCCATTGCGGAGAGAAGCTTTAGCCTGGAACTGACTCAGGCTCAAAAGGAAGCTATGTCGTTTGAAACCGGCGTTTTAGTATTCTTGGCAGTGACGGTGCTTATCTCCATCTTCCTTCTGCTCGGAGCTTACAATGTAAGGTATTCAATAGTACCTATTGGAGTTGCTTAAAAATCCTTCAATATTGATATCAACAAAATTAGCTCCCGCATAGGTAATCAGCAATAAAATAGGACTAAGACGACTATTCTGTATGTTTATCTCTTACTCTCTCGAGTTTTTTAAAAGTGAAGAGACAACTCTGGTATCTCCCAGTGCGCGCCGCTGTATCTAGCCATAATGAACATTTATAAGTTACAACTCAATAAAACATTTAGCACATACTCTAGTTGATAAACTCTACTATTCGCTTTATAACCAGTGCAGTACTAGGGAATTCCCATGATTACCAGCCAAATGACGTCGCAGACCGCAACTCAGTAGCCCTGAGTACTCTCGCGATTACATAGCTTTTGGCGATTGAAACGCTATAATCGTTTTATACGGCATTACGAGTACTCTCGCTATGGCTATCGAAATGTAAGAACAATTCTGTCACTTTCCTATCGCTACTCAAATCGTAGACTGCAGATACCCAACTGTATCAAAAGAGATGCTCTTTACTGACTTCTACTTTTCATTGCGTCAAAATAAGACTAAAATTAGTCTCTTAGTTACGAAACAATAATGGTAAAAGTGGGTAATCTTTTAAAAATTACCTACACTCATTTGACTAATTTTAAGTTTAATATTAATTAATTATTAATTTATACCATTTTGAAGTAAGATTATAATATTACAAAAATCTTTTTGGACGTATCGCTGCGAGCGTCGGCTTAGGCCATTCGCATTACGAACAATGCCTTCGTCACCCGGACGTCAAGAAGTTAAATAGGTTATCTAATAAGAGATTGCGGTGATTACAATAAAAAGACCTTTATTAAATAAACTATTTCCTTCAAAACAAAACTTTATTATATAACATAAATTAGCATATTCTATGTTTACAAAACGAATATATATTTCCAAACGTTGTCTTTTTCGATACAAGGGTTACAAATTAATCACGTATATTACAAAAACTTCGTAGACTAATATTATTATATCGTTTTTTTTTTCAGATTTCCTACTTTAAAAACGTTGAATAACGATAATTATCCGTCTTTTATCAGAAACTATAAGAACACACTGAGATTATCTTAAAAACATCACAGCTCGAGAGCTATTATGGTATCGCTGCAAAATAACACTTTAGCGATCGAACTGCGATTAGAGTCTCCGGGTCCTCCGGGGAAATCAACCCCTACCTACCTTTTCACAACTGTCCTCTCACTCACGGCCTACCACTATACTCACAGGTAAACCTCAATACCTAAGCATTCTTCGTCCCTTTTCATCGTTTTTCAGTACAGGAAGCTCGCCACTGAAATTCTATGCCTCTTTGCATACGCCAATTAGCTATCCTCAACATGGTTAAAAAACAACTGAAATTCCATATACTGGGTAACTAAGTGGTCACAATTGACCTACTCTTCACAATAATCTACCGAATTCCTAGCGAATCGTTATGATGATCTTGTGAAAAAGGTGGAAGATTTAGAAGCACAGAATTTGAATACAAAGAAAACTAATCTGGATTTGTTGGAACAAATATCGCTTTTACAGTACAAAACCGACAATTTCGATCAAGAACATAGAAAATGTGATATTGAGGTCAGAGGAATACCAGAAAAATGCAAAAATCTACCAGAAATCCTTCAAAAAATTAGTTCAGTTGTCAAATATGACATCGAATGGATCTTAAAAATCTCACGAAATTTCAGCAAAAAGTCGCACCAAAACCAAGATCTGAAATAGTAAAATTTTATAATAAAGCAAACGTAATTTAACTTTAAATTCATTAAAAACTACAACAAACAATGTAAAGACAACAGCAGAAAATTAAATACAAATGATATAAAGGATCTTTGCCAACGCTCCACCTACATGTACTGAAAATATCACTCAAAAAATAAAATTTTTGCTAGGTCGGGCTAAAGATTTTGTCAGAGAAAATGGTTATAAATACGTTTGGGTTTATTCTGGAAAAGTATTTATTCGTAAGGCTGATACAACGAAACCCATTATTATCAATTACGAGAAAACTTTTTAGAATTGAAGTAATTATAGTATTGATTGTAAGTTTAGTTTATAGTTCTTTAAATTACCGCCTCGTATTATACTAGTTTTATAAATTACTGCCCTTCCGATATGTTAACAGTTATTTTTAATTTAACTTTTTACATATTTGTAAAATTTCTATATTTTTTTTGAATTGTGTGACATTTGGATTGACATTTTTACATTTTATTAATATTTTTATATGTTAATTTACACTTGAGATATTTTCATTCGATGTTTTTAAATATAATTAGTTTTTATCGTATTAACGTTTTTATTATTCTTAGTTACTCAAGAACAAATATTTTATTATTGATAAATAATTTCTAAAACAGCTTATACTCTTATGTACCAATAATTCTGCCAATCGTTGCTGTATCGTCCCACATAAGCTACAAATATCTCATTCGAATCAGCACATAAACCAAATTCATAGGCTACACAACCTGATTGGCACATTTATATATTTTTTTATTACAAGTATCTTCTAATGAAAATTATGGATTTAAATAAACTTTTTGATAAAAAGTTCAACGCAAATATTCCCAAGTCATATCAGACGTCAATGCCTGCAGGCAAATTTTAGTAAGGGGCTGTGCACTTAAAATGTTAAGCCTAAATATAAGAAGTCTCCACAAAAATATTGACAATCTTCTAGTTGTGTTACAATAGCTGGCTATTGATTTTGATGTCCTGGTTTTAACCGAGGCCTGGATTAACAAGAATTTTACTCCCATTTAGCTACCTGGCTATGTTCCTTTTTAAACGAAATTTAATAGGTTTAAAAATAACGGTGTTGTCATATACGTTAGTGATATTTTTTTCTAACAAACTGTCAGTAAAGTAGATACATCTGGATGGAGCAAACTGCCTAAGCATACCACTGAACAAGGATTTGAATATTATATCCTGTTAAATTTATATGGTCTACTGAAAACACTGCAAATTATAAAGCATCAAATTTTGACAGGAGATCTGAATATATCGATCAAAGGCAAGAAGCATTCGCAAACAGAAGAGTATTTGGGTCTTCCATTGTATATACGACTTTTATTACAGATCACCATACTCTACTGTTTAAACTCTCTGATCACTCTTTTTCGGATATTTAAAACAAAAATTAGGATCATCCATAAAGACAACTTTAATTCCGAAAAAATAAAAAATGATATTGCTAATTGTTATTGCTAAACATTTAAGGCGTTGTATACTGGTTGCGGGTATACAACGCCTTAAACATAAATAGCTCATCCGAATTATTTATTCATAAATTAAAGTATATAATCAGCGAAAATAGTACTACAAAAATTATATTAGGACACAATTTTCAATAGCCTTTTGCATTCGTCTCTACTATTTAAACGCAACCTTTTGAACTTAGACCCTACATTCCTGAAACACATCATAACAGGTGAATAAACAAGGGTTTATGAGTTGGACATGCAAACTAGCTACAGGTCTTGGAATGACGATTCGATAGCGAGCCGAATCCAAAAAAAACTCGAAAATCAAGGTCATGTTAACTACATATATATTTTCTTTGACTATCGGAGTGTTGTCTACTCCGAATTCCTTCCTGTGCTGCAGAGGTGCAAACAGCTGATAAACATATTTTTGGACGTTATGAGGCGACTGCTAGACAACGCTCATTTATGAAACAAAAGATATGCACCACGGTAAACGTCATCAGATACATCGACACTTTTACACTATTTTGTTGCTAAAAATCAAGAAATATTTTCGATCAAGTACCATATACATCAAAGTGTCTTTTTTCTGTTCTCCTAATATATATTAGCATTTCGTGTAATGTGTCTGAGTCCACTGAGATCATAACACATACTTCGCAGAGAGAGAGATGAAGGCCATATCAGAAACTGCCCATTACAAGTAATTCGACGACTGGATTATTCGTCAGACTAATTATATGCATCAAATGAGATCTATTTTAAAAGTCATGAAGATTTGGATAATCAAGGCAATATTTTATATTATCCATTTCCGGTATTTAATCGACAGAGTAGTATTATATGTTAAACATTAATACAAGTAATTAGAAATAAACTAAAAAAGAATCTGAAACTGAAATTCCATTTATTTTTCAGGAATCTCCAGGGTCAATACTGATATGGCTTGTCTGCAATGGGAATATTTACATATTAAGTCTGATTTTCAGATTACATAAAATTAAACAACCCACAGAGTGGACTGACTTAATTCTTGTCAACCTACATGTTGGTAAGTGTCATGAAAAAATATATAAAGGGGCCAATTGTGTTTCTTCGTCGGCCGAAAATAATGTTGAAAAATGTAAATAAAATAAGTGAAATAGTAATACTTTGAAATTGAACGATTTTTTAAAGTTTGATTCACTATTGCGTTTCTCACTTCTCACTTTTATATTATTATCTGCTCGGAAGTAATTCCTGGTACGTAAGCAATAATAAATGCAACATTATTTTCTTTTTGTAAGTTATATTTATTTATTTATATACATATATTATTACATACCTACATAAATATAACAAATACAGTTTTACATGTTTGCATTACAAACCTGCAGAAGCAAACAAATTACCCTATAGCGGAAGTTTCGGTAAGAGAGCGCTCTCAGTCCCAACACTGATGCCTAAAATGCCTATTATAATGGTATCAGAAATTAGCTGGGGTAATTTTCAGCCTAATTCTACGTGATTGTCTATACCGACTTAACTTGAGTATCCAGTTGCCTCATAGAGAGTTAAAATATTGATTCGCCGATTCTTTTCCAAGTAGAGGCTGCGTAAAAAGTGAAACTACGCCTGCACAAGGACGTGTTGCATTTTGGTATGATTGCCGGTCGATTAGGTCCTTGGAGCCTCAGATTGGAACTTATACTTAGGCCATACTGAAAATTTCTGGATTCTGAAAAGTAAAACATTTATAATGTTTATATTGTATTTACTGTTTTTCAAAGTATTGTCCCTGACAATTTTTTTTTAAACATTTTTTAAAAAAACAATTTATACTTTTTTCATTCTTTGAAACCACTGAAAAAAGCAGTTGGCCCAGTCTTCTTTAGAGGTCTCCTCGACGGCTTCTCTGAACGCAATCACCGCTTCTGGGGTCTTGAACAGTATACCTAGAAGTTTATCCTTAATTTTTTAGAACAAAAAGAAATGTCAAGGTGCAAGGTCTGGACTGGTAGGGGAATGCGTCATAAGCTTCACGTTTGAGGTCTTCAAAAACGCTGTTGTCATCTTAGCGGAGTGGGTGGATGCATTGTCGTGATGGAGGACCAAACTTGCAAGGACGCTGATCACAAACTTTTTCGGAAACACTGCGCAAGCAAATGATAGCGTACCAATCGGCATTTACTACTTATTCTTTGGTTTTAAGTGAAATTGTCATGTAATGCTCGTCTTGCTAAAAAATAACCAACCATTATTTCACCAGTGCTTCGACCTTTTTTAACTTTCGTCGGCAAAGACTCCAAAGGAAAGACCCTCTCCGCCGATTGACTTTCAGGTTCATAACAGTATACCTAGCTTTAGTCTGCTGTTACGATATCATACAGTGTTAATGATAGCCCTCCTTCATAGTTTTATAACATATTATCGCACCAAACTTCAAGTTGTCCTTTTTAAACGTCCGTTAACTCATGCGGTATCAATCTCAAAAAAGCTTCCGAACATTCGGAACAAAATATTTTGCAATTGGCTCATGCCACTGTTTAATGTTGCACGAATTTGCTGACATGTAATTTTTTTACCTGATTGAATTGTCGTGGAGTATCAATGTTATATAGTTTCTGTTACCGCTGACGCCGGCCGGTCTTTGTGTGAATCGTCTTGGAGATGAATACGTCCAGGTTTGAATTCATTATACCACAAAAACAAAGAGCTACGTGATGGTGATTCATCAACAAACACCAATAGAAGTTTTTGGCAACTTTCTTGTTGACTTAAACCACAACGAAAATCGTTAAAAATCATGCATTGAAAATGTTCTCGACTTAAACCTATCGTTAGGTTAAAACGCATTTTGCAAGATGGCGCCACAAAGAAAACATTAATGATAAATGCAAAAATTAAAATATATTCTACAGTTAATGAGTTCTATTTCCAAAAATAGCAATAACGTTTTTAAATATCTTTAACGCAAGTAGCCAGGTAAAGAAACTTTCAGTGTGGCCCACGTACTGCTACACCTAACTTTTTAGTAGAGGTAGGCGTGGGCCTCAGTTCGGAATACCTTCAATACTAATACCGCTATGTGTAGCTCGCGGCGGTTAAATATATTCAATAAGGTGGCTTTGGTCAGGAAAGGAGATAAATAACTCCTTAGTGGGGTGGTGAAGCAGAATTTTAAAAATGCGTTCTGTAACCTCTGGATTTGGTTGCCGTACACTTTCGGATGCATGAACTATAGACACAGTCGCCGTAGGGATGGGCATCACCAGCGAGTTCATTAGAATCATTCTATATAATCTATTGGCTTATCCATCTCCATATTAAGAAATTGCGATCGCATAAGCATACTGTTGGGATTTTTGATACGTACATGCAAACAATTGAATAACATTTATGTAATGATAATGATGTAATAACACTTATTCGAAGTATCTAGGAATACAACTCTGTCATTTGATGTGACAATATGTTCAAATACACCCTGGAAATGGATCCTTTAAGATTTTTTTTGCGATATATTTACTTTCGACAATTTGGTTTCTATCCCGTGCTATATCCATCTAGCTTCATTTTAAGCATGATAGGCTACCATACACTTGAATTTCGTAGGCGTATTGCTACCATTATATATGCTTATAACATCATCAAAGGGAATGTTTACTTACCACAAATACTTGGAAATTTACCACTGTACTCGCCGGTTAAACTATAGAGCGATACGAAATCACTGCTGTTCAGAGAGCCAGCACACAGTACAAATAATATAATTCATAGACCAATCGATAAGATTATCAAAATATCTACCTTCCGAAATGGACATTTTTAACACGTCTCTGTGGAAATTGAAGAAAAAATGATATCTACAGTTAAACAGTAATATAATAATTAGTTTTTCAACATTATAAAACGTATTTTTACCGATTTTTTGTAAATATTTAATTTAATATAGGTATTAGTATAAGTACACACTGTAATGTTACGGTATTTGTGTTTGTTGGAATAAATAAATAAATAAATCTCCGGATACTGTAGAGCATATTAAGCCAAGAAAACACAGACAAACGTTTCTACTAACGTGATCTTCGGAAAGGTGTTGCTGACCAAAGTATAAGTCGAGATTACGAACTGAAATTATCTGAGGTATGGCAATTCCGTCTAGACATCAAATAGTTGAAGGAGGCTAATTTTGTTAAATTGTTTTGTACCAAAGGCGATAAAACAAAATTTATATCGATTCGATTGAAGCCCGTGTCTCTTTAACCACTTTGCTACACTGTTTATGTCTTCAGTTTCTTCAGAAATTCAGAAGTTCAAAAGTAAAAAATACTTATGTACCATCAGCGTATACAAGAGGCTACAAGGTGGCTACAAGAAGCGAAGTTGCAAGCGAGATCTAAAATATACAGTATTAAAAGAGCGGGTGCCAGAGTCGCTCCCTGAGGGACGCCCGAAGACATGCTAACAGAGTTGAAAGCAATAAATTGTTTCTCTTTGTCATACATAGGTTTTTTATATTTTTATATTCGCACAGGTAAGTGGAGAACCACTCTATTACACACACTGAGAAGCCTAAATAGGTTTTACTTTATATCAGGTTGAAGTCGAGAATGTCGAAAGCTTTATAATCCAACAAATGCAAGTTCGTCACATTGCCATATAAAATATTATCACAGACTTGATAAAGTACAGCGGGGAAAGTAAAATTGTTCTGTTTTACTTTCACGAACAATTTTACTTTCTCCGCATGATCCGGAGAGGCCATTGAAATAAGAACAACCCCGAACTCAGGGACGACGGTTTTAAACTCTTTACTACGTGGAACCTTCTTCTTAAAATGTTCTCAGTTGCCATCGCCGACTGCGGTCGTAGCACAAGATACAGGGAGTAGTGTGTGTACTGCGGTTTTCAAAATCACGCGCGCCGAACCCGCCACCCCAACACCATTATAATATGCATAGTAACAGCAGCAGTTGGCCGTTTATCCGCAGAACAACAAATGACGAGTGACAGAACTTTAGTCTGCTCTGGACAACAGCGGTCGCAATTTTCATATTTTTGGTCCATATTTTTGTTGCAGTCCTGAAAGAAGAATATCTTATCGTTACATATGAAACAATTCCAATCCATTCGTGCCTGCAGGCTTTATTTATTAATTTATTTATTATTTAGTTATCCCATACAAAATAATCTTAATTTAAATTTATGTTGCAAGAAGTAATCCAACAATATAAAAAAACAGGTTTATCATAAATATTAATGTCATAAAAGGTCTAATGAGAAGCGGTACGGCTTTTTATTGATAACTCGCAATAGAGCTTTCTGTGGTTTTACTAAGAGTCGAGATTAGTTTTAGCTATTCCACCCCAGGTCATTTGTCCATGTGTCGGTAGCGATGTATCGCGTCCATGTAATGTGACGTAATACTAATTAATGTGACATAATATTTGTTTCTAGTCCTCATTGCTGTCAAGCCGTCTTGTAAAATGGCATAGTAGTCCTAAAGGCAAAAAAGAAACACGGTTGGTCCCAAAAGTGATTTACTGTGGGTGACCATATTAATAGGGGCACCCTGAACTTTGGTACTAATTTGCACATTACAAAAACATTAAACTCCTAAGCATAGCTATGTTAATAATAAATCAATTTCAGCCATCACAATCATAAGAAATGGAACATACCGAAATGTTCAATATTTCTGTGAAATTACATTTTTTGTCGTCACAGAGAGAATAATTGCGGTAAGGTCCATTTCTTACAATGATGCTGACAATTAACTAAGATAGCATGTGCATATTAACTATTTATGGGGTTTTACGCCCAATAGTTTTTTGTAAAATAATGCACTCTGAATCTGTTCAGAAATATTCAGTAGATTTTTTTTTGTAATGGTTTAATGATCTTATAATCAAAGGTAATACTGAAACAATTTTTTTCAGTATTATTAAAATACTCTTCATACTGAGATAACTTTATCTACGCAAAAATGCATTTTTTTCAAAATAAAATATCATCAAATCATTTTAAAAAATCAACGAAAATAATATTGAATATTTCTGAAAACATTCAAAATGATTTTCTTTTTATAAAAAAGTGTAGGCACATAAAGCCTAATAGTGAATTGGGCACATAAAGCCTAATGCTGTCCATTATATTGGCAATATAATAAGAAACTGATCTTACCGCAATTATTCTCACCGCGACGACAAAAAATGTATTTTCGCAGAAATATAGAAAATGACACTATTTT
Organism: Micropterix facetella; assembly: GCA_027564375.1. NCBI lineage: Eukaryota > Metazoa > Arthropoda > Insecta > Lepidoptera > Micropterigidae > Micropterix > Micropterix facetella. The sequence continues at coordinate 716 of JAOPUG010043425.1, read as the reverse complement.
ACGGGGTTCTATTTCTTATGATCGTGATGGCTGAAATTATTTTAATATTTACGTAAGTAGAAATGCCATAATTCAATGACTTTTACCAATAAGCATTGTTTAGGAGTTATTGTTTTTGTAATGTGCAAATTAATACCAAAATTAACAGTGTCCCTATTAATATATAAAAAAATATAGCTCTGAAATATTTTTTATGTTTCAGGTGTCCAATGGTTTACCATTCTAGCGGTCTACAGCTATTATCGAGAGCTCAGGGAACGACCTGAAAATCGTCATTTAAAGCTAGACAGTGATATTATAATGTCTGTCACCTCTGAAACTGAACCAGTTTGACTAGTATTTTGATAATGCTTATATTTTTGCTGTCCAAATGTTACCCAAGCTCTTTTGTAACAAATTTGAACTTTTTATCTTGAGCGGCTCAAAAGTTGGAACTATGTGTAATTGTGTGATATATTGATGTACGAAATCCTAAACATTTCTTAATTAATCTACCTACATACATCTTTTGTTTATCTAATTAATTGATGAGAACAAAAATAATTACCGTGCCTATGTAAGCAATTTTAATATGAACTTTTGGTTGTTTTTTTACGTGAATAATATTGTCGTTAATGAAAACGTAGTAATTATTTATGTATTTAAAGCAATTTTAACACATCGTTATAAAATAAGTACTACTTATGTACCTATATATAAACTAAATATATGGCTTT
>JAOPUG010042462.1:0-14179 GCA_027564375.1 Micropterix facetella | reverse complement strand
ATGGATATTGTAACTATTCAACTTACATTTATATTTTAATTTTACATGGTAATAATTATTATAAGACTTGTATAATTTGGACGAAATTTCTTTATATCTACATACTTTTAATGATAATTTATTTAAATTGTAGACTATATTAATTATTGTGGGTATTTTATTTTTCCTACATAAATTGACTTGATCAAATATTTTATTTTGAAATATATATATTCATTAAAAATTAGTAATTTCATTAACCTAGTTAGGCGGCTTTGATTGATAACAAGAATCAGTTTTTTCTATCGTTTCAATTTACATACAATATGACATGGTAAACTATACTAATTAATATGTGTAATACTATAAATAAATAAACAAATGGCCTTCTCGTAGTCGACGAAACATGCTAAGACGTTGGTATCAATGTCTCTGCATCACTGAATGAGTACTTGCAGAGCAAAGAAAGCCTCTCTGATGCCAAATCCATTCCTCACGCCGCGTGTTAGTGGATGTGCTCATCACATTTTCTATATATTCTGTGGTGTATGCATTTCAGGAATATGTTCAGCATGATTCGAGTGGCTTTTCGGCTTCTGATATCTGGAATCTATCGTCGAGAAATCGGCATAAGCAGATACCAAAAAAGGAGAATATGCAAGGATTATAATAATCTCCAAGAGACGAAATCAAAATTTAGGTCCAACTCAAATAATCGAGAAATTTCCTAATATCTAAGCTTATTTGCCCTTTTTCTCACATTGGCGAAATTGAATTTGGATAACTTCGTTTTGAGTCGGAAATCTAAATTCAAATAAATTTTATTCCTCGACCATATCTTTTTTCTAAATTAGTTGTTCGGTTGTTTTTCTATTATTTGTCATTGCTCGGATATTTTCGTATTTCGTGTAGAAAATTCGCCTTTTTTTTAAAATATTCTGGTCCTCTGCCTGTGTTATGTATAAATACATTACAGCTTCGTGCGGTCTTGCGCGAAAGCTGAGCGTGCTGTCAAGAACTGCAAACAATGACGGGTCAACTCATGATATAACAACCGAGCCTTGGCCGATCGCTCTACGACACTGCTTCTACACGACAACGCACGACCGCGGACTTCCCAGCATGTTGCAGTGTTTGCAAACGGAGACTCTTCGCCACCCACCGTACCCACCTTACTACAAGAGAATTTGTGTACATTGATTAAAGAGATTTCCACATTTTCCGCAATATGGATAACTTTCTACATGGAAAAAATCAGCTCTGAAGAGATGTTGAAAACACCTTCAAAGTATTCATTGATCCCTGTCTAAGACAGTTTTACATCAGGGGCATTAACCAACTTTCACTGCCTAGGTAATAGACAAAGTTAATATTAAATATATATTTTTCGTATTATTTTTTCTCAATTTATATCATTGAATGGCAACATCAAAAGTAAGAAACTACATAATTATGTTCTGCGTCTTGAGAATTTTTCAAATGCCGCAATACAACCCAACTAGCAAAACGTAGATGCACTTGTATCTCCCTCATTTAAAACGTTTTAGTGACACAATGGATATATTGTTGCTCGACTTAGGACTATCCCGATAAATTTTTGTGATGTATCCGTGTCTTTTGTATCTTTTTGTTGTTATATCTGTGATTTTTGTCACTTGTTTCACAATAATATGACAAATGGGTCATAGCGACACTCATAATCAGACATATTGGTGATTGAGATTCTTTTACATCAAAATTCAATCGTGTAGCGTTATCCGCTGAGCCCTGCCTGAGAAATAAATTAAAAAAAACAAATTCCAACATTGTCATCCATTACTCTATTTATGTCTAATCTGCGATGAGAGTGCATCGTCATAAATAGTCCAATGTCACTTGCGCTAGCAATGTTATTGATATATGAGTATTATATTATTAATGTTTTTAATGCCACCCCGATATTTCAGCATTCAACTAATTAAAAAATATATATTTATCAAATATTTTTTGAAGTTATCAATATACAATTAATTATAATTGCGGTCGCTACTACTGAACCGATTTACAACAGCTAAAAATGGTCGCAATAGAGGTTATATAGGTGTTAGAAATTATTATATGGAGCCAAAAGCTCTTGTAGAGATGTCCTTGTGAAACGAATATAAATATTTTTAGTGTTAATGAAGATAAAAACATGTTATTATGTAATTGGTGAATATGTGTCTTGTACAATGCGTTTTTACGAGTATTAATGAAGGTTCACTTACGACTTTTTATCACATGCATTAGCGGAATCCCTTTTAAAGCATATTTGACATACCTATAACAGCTACAATAATATCTACTACCTCATCGCACAGCAGTTGCAATAGTCGCCAGCATAACACCAGCGCTTTATTGATTATTTGGAAGCTACAATAGTTTACCTTTGCTTTTTAACGGTACGACAAAAACATTCTATAGAACATGAATTTAATAACAGGAAAAGTTGCGATATGCATCGGCAACTTTGGCCCATCCCGTGATTGGTAATCCCTGACCTAACCAAAATGACTTTAAACCTATTCCAATAACTTTCTCTCGTAACCACGATTCCAAAAATACCAATATACGATATGCTCCCTCTACCTATTGGCCAGATCCTCCTCCTGGCGAAGTAAACCAGGATACACCTGTAGCAGCACCCAAATGGCTTAAAACCTATTCCAACAAGTTTCTTTAGTCACCACGATTCCAAAAATTACCATATACGCAATGCTTTCTCTGCTTATTGGTCAGATCCTCCTCCAGGCCAAGTAAACCAGGATGCACCTGCAGCTGGATTTGCGGTACTTGGATCGAATTTTCTGCCACCTGGTGGTACTTAGGGTCGCTCAGAGAGGCTGCATACCAAATTTGGTGAACATAGGTCCATGGGAAGTCTTCGGACATACGGACAAATAAAGGCACAAACAAACACACAGCATGCACAAGACTATATCTTACGTAGTACTGCGGAACGCCCCAAAAATACCTTTTCATATCTGAAAAGTCTCCCTGCAGATTGGATGTCTCTCCGAATTGTATCCACTCCGAGAGTGGAGGCAATTAGCCACCAGCAATCACTCTCAGGCAATCAGCCACCAGCTTTCGTCATTCAAGGAGAATCAGCTTTTTAAAATAGAGCGTCGCTTCTTCGTGCTAGCTGCCTCTAGAAATTCTGTTTTCCGCTGAAAATAAATGACTACTAAAGTAACATTTTTCTGAGTATTGTAAAGCATAAATTTCCTTAGACGTATGACCAATTTCAGCGAAATCAATCAGGTAATTCTGGTTAAGGTCGTTGTATAGTACTCGTAACACGCGAATTACGCAACTAAGAGTAAATGAAGTTCATGGCCCCTTGAATCAGATGACGTCATTTCAAAAAAGGAATACATGATAACAATGACCTATTGTTGTTTCATTTAATTGCCTATGTTTTTTGAGAATAAACGCTAAAGCGATAATTTTGTCAAAACTCAAAATAATATACACGTGTTAAAGTAAAACGGAAATGATGCGCTCTTGCGTAGATATTTGCTGCTATTTTGTAAGGCAAAACGTTTTTTTATATGTATCCATTTTTATTAAATATAAAATAAAATTGTGTTCAAAGATATTGATATAATATATTTAATAACCGTACTGTGCATTGTTTGCATGTTAAGCAAATATACAATAACTCCAGAGATACTTACTTATTTATTGCAACTACAATAATTTTATACAAGAGAGAATTATTATATATCTTAATTTATTTATTTTTTCGTACTTGCTTATTCACCATCAAAATATTGTTGCCGTCCACCACACGAGTCCTTCCAAAGTTGTTTGAGGACAAAATTCTCATCTTTAGTTTACAGTTTTTGTATTTAGTTACAGAATTTTCATAAAATAACCACATAAGTGTAAACATTTCATTCTATATATAATATATCATTATTCACTTACAATATTTTTTTGCATACATGTCTTCATTGACAATGTAATGATTCTGTTTGTTTGTTAATAGCGATTACAGTATATTCTATAGACTATAACACAGTTGATACTGTTGTAGGACTACATAGTATTACATATCGAATTGATAATATCTAAAACGTGGCCGTTGGTGATGCAAGCAAGCGGTTTGGCAAAACTAGTAAAACTTTAAAAAAACACTTTTCGTAGGTACGTCGTTCAATGAAACACATGTACGACGAGGTGCAACAGAGTATTGTGGCGGCAGGTTAGTCCAGCCAAATTAGGTTTTAACCTTCCTTAATTCATTTTTTTATTGTATAATGTAGGTACCTAAACAGAATATAAATATGTTGAAAAATCTTATATTTTCAATGTATAAAATGATTATAATGTGCACCGTGTACCTATTCTGAACCCTGTGTTGGTACTAAAAGGAATGGGTACGCAGTAGGGACAAGGTGACTTATAATGTGACGTCGGGAATATATATCCGACCCGTTACACTCCACAGAATATGAGTATTAAGCTCTACAGTTGCGACAATAAAATTGTGTATACATATTGGCGGGAATTATACAATTTAGCTACTAACGTGGTTTGTTTAGAACCTAACGGTTAAGGTGCTGTCTGATAAATTACGTTTTTTAAACTATATCCTTTTAAATCTGATAAATATTAAATTTATAGTTTTTTAACAATTTAGTATGGTAAGACACATATAAATAAGAAATAAAACAACATATTTTTAATTTATTTTTTAGGCAATGTTTAATACCAACATCAAGTAACGAGTACAGTATTAAGGAAGCTGTGCTTTTAAATTCTGTGATTTAAAGCTGTGAGTCTAAATTAGCACTATAACATTTAACTCGTATAATCATGCTATATACAAATTAAATGAAAAACCAAAATTCTACGGCGTATTCGATATTTATATTTTGGAACTTATGATACAAAGTAATCAGGTCATATTTTCTGAAACAACCAAGCTAAGCGGGGGTTCTGCATTTAATGAATGAATGCTGTATTTATTTCGCCAACCGAGAACGATACATGACACTAATCTTTATTCTTTTAACATTATTGGTTTATTCTTGAGGGGTTCCGTTTCCCCTTTCAACATGCCGGGAGTTGAAGGATGAGACTTCGGACATACGGACAATCTAGAGATTAGGTCACGTTGATGTAACATAATATATGTTACTTTCACATAATATTATATGAATTGATGTGCTTCAGATGACGTTTAAATTATATATTACAGTAATACGTACATGCCGTCTCTTAGACACCTGTAAGGTCAACAGGATAAACATAGCAGCTGCACTGGCTCAAAGCATACTGAAATAAAATGCGCACCTTCCTAGAAATGTACTAAAAGTGTCAGAGCGAAGCAAAGAAAGAGCACAGAAAAGTCACGGGTTTTCGAGTGTCAGTCTCTCCGAGACCGACAACAGCAGTTAAACTAAGAAGGAACTTGAGACTTCTCACATTTGTTCAGGAAGCATTTTTTACGTCTAAAATATTAAAAAGTCCCAAAAATCCAACTGTGCTTGAGCCTCCACCTTGAAAAAAGGCGACGTAATTCCAGTTTTCCAACAGTAACTTCTGATATGTTAGATATGTCTTATTAAAGTGAAATGCAAAATTGCTCCCCATATAAAAAGCAATTTTTGTCTATCTACTTTATTTTATTCTAGGATGAAAAATAAAAAAGTTAGAAAAGATTACCTAATAATATGAAAACTAAACTACTGAAACGGTCATTAGCGCGCAGCCGAAACTATTGAACATCAAATTTAATTTTTTGAATTATGTTACCCTCGTAGCATACGTTCTGGAACGGAGAAACAACTGCCAGTTATGGTTAAATATGTTAAACAATATACTATCGTTGAAAGATGTCAAATATATCTATACCTATTATTAGTGCTTAAACTTTAGTTAGAAATATATTGTGTGAAATATTTTAAAATCTCTACATAAAAAGCTCATTTTTATTCATCAGCTCGAAATCCAAAATACGTCATAAATTGCATCTAGATACATGCGTCTGCCGTACAGCGTGGCTCTCAATACATCTAGATACAGGCGAACGCCTAGTTAGATGTGTGATGGGCCTCAGGTTGCATGGGATTGGGATGGACTAATTTGTCGCTTTGTTTTAATTTAAATGTCATTATTTTTTCCTATTGTAAAATGGAAACCCCTGGGCTATAGGAGAGATTTTCAAATGACCTGCTAGGCAAACCGAAAACAAAAGTTTAAACTAAACCAAAAAACGTTATAAATAATGTTTACTCAATTTTTCATGTATAATAATCTCCACCTAAAAGAAACACGGCTTATATCAAAAAGCATATTTCAACGACGAGTTCTATATATTTTCTAAATGTTTGTATTCTGTAATAGTAAAAGAATCATTTGCTAATATTCTGTGAATAAAGTGAATATCGTATTGCGCGCCGTAGTATGTAGGGCATGCAATAAGTTCTCGGTATAGATAAGTTCTAACCTCTTTTTGTTTACTTTCAAATACTAATCATATACATTCACTTATAGCCAATAAATAAAAATAAAAATGTATGTGTCAGCTCTGGCGCGCGACTGGAGTGCGATTGTCATTAAATATACAATAGTCAATGAATATCAAATAGGGCTTGAGATAAACATGTCCAAAACCAAGAGCACAGGTGTTTATATGACCCCCATTAGATGACGCTAACAGAATAAAATATGTGCTGCCATCTATTATCAGATACGTGTGTTACTATGTTACGCAAAGTTATTTACTTTTGAAATATTTATCCTGCTTAGATGACGCTAACAGAATAATACATGTACTGCCATCTATTGTCAGGTACGTACGTATATTACTATGATACGAAAAGTTATTTTTTTTAATATTTTGAAATTAGATGGCGCTAACATTAATTCTAATTCTGCTTAGATGGCGCTAACATTAATTCATTACTAAAAACATAAGGCTTTTTATTAACGCTCTATTTTACTACCCATCAAATTTTTGTACCGGAGGCTTTAAATAAAATCGATTCTTAAGGAGTAAACAACTATCAATATAAACCAGTAATATACGTCTCTGACAATAGATAACAGCACATGCATTATTGTAAACATTATGCTTTTTGCTAATATAACGATTTTTGTTGATTTTACTATCCATCAAATTTTTGTACCGGGGGATTTAAATGAAATCGATTCTTAAGGAGTAAACGATTCTTAATGTTTTTGTTTTATACCTATGAGGTTATGTTAGGTTTGATCCGCTCTACTAAAGACTACTACAGGTTTTAACCTGTCTAGATCTGTCCGGGTGACTCGTCACCGCTTGACACAAATGAGGTATCAACTAAACCTCTTGGTGATGGACAGTTTCATAAAAGCAAAAATATTGAAAATTTCGGCTGTTTGTGAAAAAAAAAGCAAAATGTGCGAGATCTCAGTAAAAAAATCTATATTTTTGAACTCGTGAGCGAAGAGTAGTACTTATATGCAAAATCCGAGGTTCGTTTTTTTTAAATTAACAACTATTTTTTAAAACTCGTAAGCAACAAATAATTTTTTAAAAAATGTGACCAAAAAGTAGTTTTTTGAAAAAAAATGAAAATTTGGTTTTTGAACTCGTGACTAAAACGTTGTTAAAGCAAAATAAATATTTTTTTTTCTTTAATGTGAAAATTTTCATACAAATAATGTTGGTAAAACGGACCTTAGTCTAGTACATATCTTGCTCCCCCGACTTCCCCTACTCGACTTACCAGCTTTCCATTTTTCCCCGATTGCATGACCCTACATACACGGGATCCTAAAATACCCGCTATCCAAAGTTTCTCCGCGTTACCTTACTTTCAACCCGCTGTCCAACTTTTCCCCGTCTTCCCCTACCTGTGCTGGACTAGTGAAAAACTAGTATCCAGTAATATACATACCTGACAATAGATGGCAGGGCTTTTGTGAACGCGTTAAATTAACGCTTTTTCTTAACGCTCGATTTTACAAGCCATCAGATTGTCTAACCGGGGGTTATAAATTGCATTATTGAAATCGATTCTAAAGGAGTAAACGCCAAAAATGGAAAAAACATTCATTTGTTTTTTAATGTTGAACATAAACGCTCCCAATATGAGCAATTTTACGTTTTCAATAAAATTAGAGCATCGCGCTGTTATTAAATTCTTAACCAAACAATGTAAAAGTCAAATATGCATTAAAGAGAAAATGGATGCTGTTTACGGGGAATCTGGTCCTTCGTTATCTACTATCCAAAAGTGGTCGAGTGAATTAAGACGTGGGAGGCAGAACATCGAAGATGACCCTCGCGCCGGCCGGCCTGCCGAAGCCTCTTCACAGGAAATTGTAGAAAAAGTGGAGAAAATTATATTGGAAGACAGTGGAGTCCGAGATCAAATCGATAACTGAGAGACTTGGCCTTTCTACCGGTACCGTACACATCATTCATGACCAACTTCATATGTCAAAAGTGACCGCGAGATAGGTGACGCGAATGCTGACGCCGCATCAGAACCACGCACGCGTGGAATGCTGTTCGCAGTTTTTGAAGCTATGTGGAATCAATCCAGACGCAGTCATCGAAAGAATTGTTACTGTATATGAAACGTGTGTTCATAATTATGACCCTGAGAGCAGGCAAGAGTTGACGCAATAGCGAATTAGAGGATCAGCTCATCCCAAGAAATTTAAGGTCGTTTCTTCAGCTGGGAAGGTCATGGCCACCATCTTTTGGGATTACCAGAGGATATTGCAAAAAGACTATAAGAATAAAGGTGTCAATATCACGGCAGCATACTACGTTAATATTATATGGCAATTAAGAACAGCTATTAAAGAAAAAAGAAGGGGAAAGTTGGCCATAGGTGTGCTTCTTCTGCATGAGAATGCTTCATTTCATACCGCTCAGATTGCAAAGGGTACCGCGCGCGACTGCTGGTTCGAAACCATGGACCATCCACCGTACCTACAGTCTAGACCTGGCCCCCAGTGACTACTTTTTATTCCCGAACCTGAAAAAAGATCTCAGAGGGAATCGATATGCTGATTATGAAGCACTGAAGACGGTTGTGACCGAACATTTTGCCAATCAAAATGAAAACTTCTTTTATACGGGCTTAAAAATATTATTTGGCAGATCTAATAAATGCATCGAGGGGACTACATTGAAAAATAATAAAAAAATACATCTGCATCTTTGTTTTTATATCTATACCGAGAACTCAGTAAACGCCCCTCGTAGTATTGTATCAATAGAATCTATGTAAATACACATGTAATCTGTGCCCTGTGTTTAATCGGAGGCGACGCGGTGTCTACGCTGCATTACAGTTGTATTACACCACGAAAATAATAGTTTATTAAAATTATTTAAAAATTCTGAAGGATGTTACAAGTTGCAATTGAAATATCGTTTGGAAAAGAATCAATTGGATAGCAGGCATGTTTCAATATAAGTGTTTAAAAAATAAAACCACGATCACGAATTAATGTAAGGTTATAAACAAAATTAAACGGATTTACTGCGTAATGGTTTTTTTATAAGTGGAAGGAGTTGTTTCCTAATTATGTTCGAAATTGGCAAGCTTGTCGTTCAGTCGCTTCACGCTAGTAGTGACGGTACGGCGTGTAGAATATTGTTGTGGCATTTCTGTTTTATTATTAAAGAAACCGCTTTGGAAAATGGCGGCGAAGATATTAATATCATATTATAATTGACATTTAAATTTGAAAATATATTTTATGAATAATAAATAAGTTTCAATAGAGCTATATACGAACGAATATATAAGTTTGAATATAGAATACTGTATAGACCTATTTTGTTCCGAAATAATTGTACTTCTAATATACATGTATACAATAGAGATCTATTTATCTATCAAAATTATATCACGTTGTTTCACGCCAATACTTCTTTCTTATTAGTCTCATAATTAAACTTTTAGAAAATATATACTTCGCCACCAGACCCCAACTTCTTGGGGAATATTGTACTTTTATTACAGCCTGCTTTTAGCCGTATGGAGTACCTACTTCGATCTAACAAATTATTAAAGTGCAGTGCAATAAATCAAGAAACTAATCTTTTACTGGAATCCTTGATTAGTGTAAATATAATGCAACTAAGTAAATATAAAAACGACGAAGTAACTCAAACGAGTTATAAAGCTACTCTTTCGAAACGGTGGAGATATTGTTATTACAAATTAAGGATATTTAAGGCAAAATATCACAGATCGCTTGGTGAAGATGTACCCTTTCCAGACCGTTTAAAAACCAGAACTCATCAGAAGGACGCCCTTTAAATAGTCTTTGGTTTCATATTAATGTAAGGTAACCCCCTTTTTAACGCTAGTTTGACTGGGCTAGGTGATTGCGGTGTGAGCTCCGTGCGGCTCGTGCCAAAGTGCTAATCGGCTGGCAAATGTTGGCAGAATTGGGGACGCGGGATAAAATTTAACGACGCAGTCGTCAGTAAATAGATAACTGACCTATATTTTTGCTCGGCTCACCGACCGACCATCCGCACAGTTATATCTGATAACGGTTCTCCCGTACTCTCCGCGGTTCATTTTTGCTGGCCCTCCAAGGTCCAGCTCTTTCTTCCAGATATTTCCTCCTCCTAGGGAGAGGGGGTATCAAAACACTGGTTCAGACTTTGAAATGATTTTGTACTTTGCGCTCGGGCATAATAGCGAACGGATCGTCAACCTTCATGGGTTCTCAGCCCTCAAAACAACTATGTAAAAAAAAACATTCTGCTACACCCCTGGAACCACTACACCGATTCCATGTAAAACCCACATTAAAATCGATCCATCACTGAGAAAAAACATCGGTCAGAATCATCCACATTGCGTGAAGTGTAAATCCCAGATAGAGGCAGGCTTATAGTACATCACCAATATAGCAAAGGAAAATGTAGTCGACAACAATCTATATAGCGATGTGACGTATCAGATACCGGTGGACGTGGCGTTCAGAAAGTAGTGGCTACTAAATTTTGTTTCAATCAAATCAATGAAGGCATCTCACATTATATGTCATTTTACAATAATTGTGTTGAATCTCTTTTCGTATTCACCAATTCCTATCTTGAGACAGTAGTCATTCTGGAACAGATTTTTTTTAGGGTTGGTTTCGGAGATCTAAGCCATCGCACAGGCAGACGATGAGACAAACTGACGTTTTATTTTAATGCCATTCGATTCAGTTTAGTCACGATTAGTAATAAATCGTTCAAAATAAAGACCGACAGACAGCCGTTGCAGTAGGGATAACATTCTTCTTTCATCTAAAATCCGTATTACCGTACAATATTATGAAAATCTTTTTTTTTCATAGGTAAATTCTATAATAGGATACGATACGGTATCCAGTTGTGGGAACTTACATTTCCCACTTATGTTAAGAAAGTAGAAAATATACAACTACGAATATTGAAACAAATAGCACCAAAAGGCCTAACACAAAATAAATGTAATAATTACATGGAACTTTACTCCTCTATTAATGCCTTGCTCACTAGTTTCTTCGCATGGTATAAGATTCTGCTTAACAACAGCGGAAGGAAGCTTAAACGGATTGCTTAATGTCCTTTTCGGCCATAACTTTTGACTCGGACATTGCGGTAAAGGCGAAGCATACGTCCGAAGTAGTACATACACAAAACTGGCATAATAGTAAAGATTCATATCAGAGAGCACATGGTCGACGACATCGGAGGAATTGACGTGAAGAAGAAGAAACCGACGAAGCCAGGCGTTTTCAACGTAGGTACATACATTCATCCAGTGAATTGTATACGTATCGTAAATAAACGAGAAAGTTTCTACTATCGTTATTGCGACTACTGTTCAACATTTTAAAAAAATTATCCCACTATTCAACTATTGCAATGTTTATACTGTTTTCCAAATGTTTTGATATCAGTTAATTAAAGTATGACTTTCTTAAAGGATGACTTCATGGAATAATTCAGCCATACACTTGCCACAATACGCAAATTACGCAAAGAACCTTAAGGTGACTACCTCTCTCGAACAATGAAAAACTGATATTTTGCAGTCGTTAAGTGACTTCAGCGTGCATTTAAACAATAATAAAAATATGAGTCTTGTAGCAAATTTCTTACACTTTAGTACTACAATGCAAAATTTCAATATTTTGATTTTTTTCTGAATAAAAATTTATAAACGCTGAAGTCATCACCTTTTTGTATTTTGCATTTTCATTGGAATCTATAGAAGCAAACAACTTGAAACTATATTGGTAACACCAAGTACCAAGTAAATGATTAAAATATGATGAAGCTATATTTTTCATTCCTTTAATTATAATCTTAAAAAAAAAGAAAAAGATTTTATTTCTCACGCGCAATTCCATAAGAATGATATCACCGCGCAGCGTTCGGTCTATTACGCTCCACTGGAGTCTCGTTTGGCGTAAGAATGATATCTCCGCGCAAGCAATAATAGTCGTTCAGTGTATTGTTCGCGCTAGAGTATCCCGCAATGTAGCCTATAGCGGCGCCTTAAGGACTATCGCACGACTGATCTCCTCGAAACGAGACGTTTCCAACCCTCGAGCCGCGTATATACCGCTGTCATTGTAGCAGGTACTTTATTTACAATCAGGTACTTTAATTTGAAAGATGAAGCGAAACACGTTACGAATATTTTATGTAAAGCTTCCAAAACTACTTTTTTGCGCCCAATGTATTCAAAGTTCCCACGTGGTATCTCACATCATTTAGACAAGGCACCTCTCAAAATTCATCACCAACGCGATGTCTTAATAATTGATTTAATGAAATCCAAATTTTGGAAAAAAGAAAATAGATTACCTGATGTAGTAACTAATCTACCTAATGGGCAACTGTAAATGGCGCATGTATGTCTAAACATCTTTTAAAAAATGTGATAGGCATAACTCTCACTTAAAGAAAATTGGAAAAACAATAAAAGTCTTATAGGCGGAAGCTTAAAGGGAAGATAAAGTAGTTTGAAGAAAGATGAAAGCTGAAACTGAAATAAGGCAGTTCTGTCAGTATTGGGTCTGTCATAAATTTTTTAATTAAATAGAGACATCGATTAATAATTATAGATGAGAAATTGAGACAGCTTCGAGATTTTTCTACGGTTTTATAGCTGGTTAACTGTTTGCAGCGAAATCTAATTATTAATATCTCCATCGAGAGTAGCAGCCTCCGCTGACCTTGAGAGTACGTGTCTTACCAACTTTGTTGGTGTCAGGGTTCCGCCTGTGAGTGGCTAGCCGAGGCCCACTACCACCTGTCAGACAGAGCCTTGCGACGATTCCATACGTTATACTACTATTAGTGGCCGAGGATTTTTATATTTATCAGAACTAAAGAGCCCAGTCGACTTAAAATACTCCACACATTCAAAAGTATGAGGTAGTTCTAGTGAACTATAATCACTATCATTCCAGAGATATGTCATGTCTACCGGCGAATTTACACATCGACACCTTTAATGTGGTGAGGCTATGGTGCTAATCTGGGGAGTCGGGTGGGCCTTTCTTTTCCCACAAAATGCACCTTATCGAGTAAAATCAGCATTTCCTTGTGCTTTTGGAACTAATTAGTACATGAATGAATAAATTAAATGAATGAACGAAAGCTACATAAGGATGACTTGCATAACTTGCTTTAATATTTTCACCTTCCTTAGATGCTGTTGCGTGTTAATATTGAGGGATGTATTTACCGATTTTCCAGACCATCATTGTGATTTTATTTTCAGCTTTGATATGAAATATTTCAGTCGCTTTGCCTTCAGCACCGATTCCAGTTTATTTTAGGATTATTTCCGGTCGTTTTTCTTCCATCGAACAAACCTTACCCTAAACCTTTAAAATTTTCTATTGTCAATATAACACTTTTCTCCTAAAATCTCCTCAGAGTCTGATTTTCTGTGCGTTTTCGACGACCCCAGATTAGACTATCTCAAAAATCTAGTATTGTTTTTTTTTCTCCAATATTTTCAATGTTTTATAGTATATTATTGTTGTCAAAAAAATAATAAGCGCGACGTAATTATGTTGGTATTAAAGTTACATGCCTAAATGTGATTATACGGCAATAAGTCTCTGCGTAAATTCCTCAACTAATCCATCCAACCGTATGTCAACAAATCAAACGTCAAAAAAATATGTATAAATTTCTTATTTTCTGTTTATA
>JAOPUG010037057.1:0-14316 GCA_027564375.1 Micropterix facetella | reverse complement strand
TATATAATATAGCTATCGAGTACCAACGCAATATGGAACACATCCAATCTGTTCGTACCTACTCTGTGTGGAACACGTCCAACGTGTTCGAAAAATATTAAAATTGCTATAGTGGCTTTTGCAGTGCTACATAATTTGCCACTCGAATTCAACGAAAAACCTAGGTAAAGTATGTTCCATAATTTGTATTCGTTATAAGGGTTAAAATATAAAAATTATACAGAAGAGGATGAAGGCATGGCGGAACTACTGCACGTTGAGCTAATGAGGCATCGTGGTCCTGTAGCCAATATTGCAGGAAATTTTGCGAGGAATAATTTTTCAGCAACATTTTTAAGACAAATATAATACAAAAAATCAACATTTTTTATTATTATTTTTTAGTCTTTAGGGTCATTTTAACTCGTTCAAATATAGAATTAGAAGGAGGTCACCTCCCCCTGACAATTTAATGCAAGCTCGAATGGTTACCGCTCCTCTGACTTCTCGATCTCCATATATTCCCCACTTTTTATTAACTACTAATTTTTTCCATTGAAGTCCAGTTTTGTAGACAATGGTCTCTTAATAATGCCGACCATTTCAGTCAACTACTAGTAACATGGACAAAACCCAACAAAAGCGAATTATTAAACAACAAGTACAAATAGAAAAACACACACTGATATTCGATAATGGAGGATGTATGCGCGATGCCGTGGTGTGTGTGAAGTTGACAACATAACAAAAAAATCACTGTTGCTGTATCTAAAATGAACAATAACCAGTTCTGGGTGTAGTAACTAGTTCCAGTTCAAATTATTTTTATATTAACGATTTCATTAGTTCGCGAATTAGTGCTTAGTTCGCAGTATTTCGAGGATTCTTTGTGAACTAGTGAACTCTAATTAATAAGGCTGTATATACAGAAGATATGTCGCTTTTGTGAATTAACAATTTCATTTTTTATTGAATTACTTACCTCTCATTTACAAAATGCATTTCTGACAAATATTCATATTATTCTTTATAACATATTTACATAATAATCATGCATATTTTACAAGTTGAACACAGCCGATAATATAGTATGTTATGTGTTGCTACCGCCTAACTTAGTACAGGCCTTGTTCAAAAAGGATAACTCTCTAATTTAGTAACACGTATAAACAGCAAGGTAAAACATTAATAAAGTATCAAAAATGAAATGGTCATAGCTTGTGTAATTAATATCGTTAATGTAGGTAAACAACACACAAAATTATAAAAACACAGTGTTAATCTAGATAACATTCATGCAAAAAAATATACATAAATATATAAGATTCGAGTAAAATGATAACAATCTATAATATAACCAAAATGAAGTTATGATATTAAGTATAAAGTGCAGTAATTGCACAATCTGCAAGCTATACAATCTGTATGAAAAATAACTGTTGGCATTCGCAAAACTTCCCATTTTGCTTTTCTATTTGTTGACTTTTAGGGCGATTTGCACCAACATGCTCATTAAACGACTTTACTTAAAATTGGTTACCAGTTGATGGCTTTTACCGACCATTTTCGGTCACAAATTATTTAACCACGGCGTTGAATGCATCAAAAAAGATTTTTTGGTGTGGTAGATCACCATCCCGTCGACTTCCAGCATAGCGTAGCAAACATATCATGAACATAAGCATAACATACGAGGGTCGCTCAATAAATACCCGTATTAGGAATGAAGATGCATATTTTTTGAATTTTTTTGTATTTATTTTTCAACATAATCTCCGTGTAGGTCGATACACTTTTCCAAAAATACGATTTCTCGAACTCTTCAAAATACATTTCTGTCTCAGCGATAACCTCCTCGTTTGAGTTGATTTTTTCCCCTCCAAGCCGTTTTCATGTTGAGGAACAGAAAAAAATTGCAGGGAGCCAGGTCGGGCGAGTACGGTGCGTACGGCAGTAATTCGTAGCGCAGTTCATGCAATTCCGGGTGAATGTGCTAGTGCTTTATGGCAGTGAAACAGCACTTTTTTCTTACCCAAATGGGCCCGTGTCTCCTTCAATTCTTATCAAATCGGTCCAATAATTTACTGTAGTACTGTGCCGTTATCGTTCTTTCGTTCTGTAAAAAGTTCATGAGAATTATTCCTTTCGAATCTCAAAAAATGGGGGCCATGAACTTTTCGGCTGATGGGGCTATCTTTGCCTTCTTCAGAGCAGATTCACCTGGAAAATCCATTGTTTGACTATCGCATGGTCTCTGGCATATAATAATGTATCCAGGTTTCATCAGTGGTGATGGCTATAAGCAAAAACTCCTGCGAATTTCGCTTAAAGAGGTCCAAACACTGCTTTAACATTGACAGCCATTTCCGCTTGTTGTCCATTATGAGTAATCTCGGTACCCATCGGGCCGACACCTTTCTCACATTAAAAATATTTTTTAATTTATTACTTAATTGCAATTCGGTACGACACGCCTACAGTTTCTGCTACTACGTGCACTTTAGTTCGGCGATCAGCGAGAATATGTAATGTCGTGGACCTTTTCAACGATTTCCTCGGTAACAACGTCTGCTGGGCGGCCTGGCCGCTCCCCATCAAAATCAGATGTAAGACCACATGTAAATTCATTGAACCAATATCTCAACGTTGTGATAGACGGTGAAGAGTCCCCATAGACAGCATCCAACTTCGCTTTTTTTCGTTCGCATGTTTTTCCATCCAAAAATAAAATGCGAATTACGGATCGATATTGCTCTTTTCCATTTTATTGAGAAACACGCCACACAAGTGATACAACGGGCTGTGAAATAAAAACTAACCTTTGAATCAGTCTGAAATTTAGTATGATGTAGTTTGACAGATGGCAGCACACGACGGTGTTGCTGTCTTCAAACACAGGTACTTACTGATCGACCCTTAAGTGACATGAACATATAAACATAAAATAACAAACATAAACATAGACAAACATAGCATAGCTGTCAACTATTTGTCATGATAATACTCATTTCTTATGCCGTGTTTAAACCTGGGGCGCGCGATTGTCGCATACCCGATCGATGATTTCAAACAGTAATTGTCTAGTTTAGTCAACCGCTCGACATAATATTAGAGCGAGTGCTCGAATCTAGCAACCGTAGAGTTACTGTTTACTGATTACGGCGAGTTACTGTTTATACCTCTGTCGAGATTTTACCAGTGTTGCAGCGAGTTCATATAGTGAGGATATAATAATCCAGTGCGATATGCGATTATAGCGAGCGTATAAAGCGAATCTTATTTTCTTATTATTGATATAGCTTGCTAGGGGATTATTGTGGTCATTTTGTTTCATTATTATTTTTATTTATTTTAGCTTTATTGACTATTGTTTATATTTTTGGACCATTATTATGATGTTTTCGATGTGTCGACATTATTTTATTATTATTATTTTGCTAACTTGGTAAATGCTTGTAAAGTACAAATGTTTCTCCTTTTGTAATATAGAGTAAAACATCTGATTTTATTTCATTTACATTTTGAACATTGTTGTTATTATTTTCTGATATTGTAAAGTGATGATATTTGATATTTTGAATATTTAATATGTTTTTTTCCGGCTACTGATTATTTCTTTAATTATTATTTTTGTCATTGGTATATTACTATTATAATTTATTTTGGACTACGATGGCTTTGGTTTTTTCTACTATATTTTTAATACTGACTGTATTCTAGGTTTTAAAAATCGATTATTTTATTTGATCGTCTCTAATTGATTATTTAGTAATTTTAATAATGTTGCTAACTAAATGAACTTATTCCCATGTTTTAAAATTTTTAGAACTACGCGAGATGGAAAGCTGCCATATTTTTGCGGACAAAGTTTTTAAAATGAAAATATTGGATATTTTGAAAATCAGTATTATAAAACAAAAACAACTGGGTATGAAAATGGTTGTTTAGACAAGATGCCTGCGGTGGCTCGAGTGAACTTTTCACTGAACTAGCTCTGGAAGGCGCTTTAAACTCTTGTATAAACTTAATAGTGGACTCGGAGTCTCATTTCGCTGCCATTTTATAACAAAACACAGAAATACAACAAACACAGCGGACAACCGCTCGCTGACTCACACGCCGCTTTACTAAACAGGTTATCTACACGCTTAGCGTGACGCTGCGAGTAGTGAGAGATGCTCGGTGGAGGAATCTGCTCACTCTCCTCTCCACTATACTCACAGTTTTACTCGCTGAAACACAATATACCGACTGTTTAGACGTATCGAGTACAGATCGGGGTGAGCAATTCAGTAATTTGTCATTAGACTCGTGTATATTAGTAAATGGGCGGGCAATCGTCAACTCTACGATTCGATCAGATATGACCGGCCTCATACATCGTCTACTGTTTTCGAGGACGTGATAATCGCATGCCTTAAGTATGAACACGACCTTAACCGGCGTTAGTGCAGCTCGCCCCTAAGTTTATTTGATTTTTATAAGTTTATGTTAAAATTTAATAAATTGTAAACTAGAAGAGTAAAAAAAACATTCATTCGGCGTGTTTTACATCATCCACGTGCATCAACGTGGGTGATGTGGATTTATAGGAAAAAAACTACTCTTTACAATCCAAAATCTATTCTGGTTAACTTTAACTATCTAACCAAACAGTAAAACTGTTTCCTTTTTACTATCGCATCAAATGCCATGATATTTTTTTTATCGCGTAGGGTGTCCATAAAGTGTCTGGTAGTTTGCAACATCGTCCCGCTGGCAGAGGGAGAGCCGTCGGTGAGCAATAAGAGCACGTGAGGCCGAACTCGTGCGCCAAATCACCAGCAAACAGACACGACGCGGGGTCATGCTTTATTCCCCAGCCCGGGTGATAAATTTTAACTTTCCTCATGACGAACCCAGGGCGGCAACCCGTTTGCCGGCAAACCGACCCGAAAGCCCAACGCACCACGGCCCTGCTAAGTGCTAATCGCCAGTAACAACAGATATCAACACCGAAACAAAAGCAATTAAGTAGCTCAAAAATAATATAATCTAAATATATGCTAAAGAAATTCAGCTATTTTTATATACGTTTACATGTTTTTTTTTTCATTACATTTATTTTTATATACTTTTACATACTTATTTTTAAATACATTTATTTATTTTAGTATTACATCTAGGAAATAATCAATGTCATGTTTGTAATAAGATGTTAGCAAGATATTGAAGCAAGATATATTATTATTAACGTTTGACGGAGTCGCCTGACTAGGTTTGGGCCTGTTCTAAAGCAGACTGTCAAATGTCTAGATTTAAGTCTGCGATGTCAACTTAAACCATATGTTAGTAATTATTTTTACGGAAAATCCTCTATGTTAGAGGGTGGAGCTGGGATTGGTATTTCTGAGTTAAGTGGGATCGGTCTAATTGCAGATGGTAGATTTGTATACTCAATGCAATGTGTTTTTGTTTGAAAATCCCGCGACATTAGTAAGGCAGAAGTAGCAGACGGTATAATGGTATCTCGGCTCTCTCGATACAATTGTGACACCAAATGGCAAATTTTTGCCCTTCCTGTATAACAACTGGGTCACATTAACTTTACAAGTGGTGCTACAGATATGAGAAGCCCATGACTTGTCTTGGTCACTAACACGGCAAACGAAGTAATGAAAATATGCTCTTTTTATCATGGGAGTAATATTCTTTCTCTGTTTGACAAATGTATAATGTCCACATATATAACAGAAACTGTCGACACCAATCTTGCAGGCTCTTGAAGTGTTCTTAGATATTTTGTAGGAATCCGGCTGTCTGTTTGAGCTCTATAAAACTAGCAGTTGAAGGTATAACATTTGTCAGTTGAAGTTGCCATTTGAGAAACAGTTGAAGTTGCCATTTGAGAAACAGTGCTGCCATGACAAAAACATTTTTAGCCAAACAGTTAACGACGAATACAAATTTTGTTTCAAATTACATATACACTCAAAACTCAAAAACGTAACACGATAGAATTTTTTTCCTAACATATTTGGATTCTAACCTAACGTCTATTTAGATCAGTTATTTTCATGAGTACAAAAATAAAAAAAAATGTTGTCCAGTATCAAGAGATGTACGTTTAGTAAAGATTAGGGATTATAATGCCTCATTATATCAGTAAGCGCTCGTAGTACCGCTAGTTAGCGGAAAATACCAAAGTGAGCTTGCATTCTTTCATGAAAGGATCAGTTCGTGCGCGTTATAAGGTATATTTATTTATTTCGAGTAGTGCGTACGAGCTGTGGACTTTTCTGAGTGAAAGTGAAAGTGTTGTGTACCTTGACCTTCGTCCGTCGTCTGCGAGGTCCGTCACGACTCGACACCCGCGACCAGTCCCGACATGCAGGCGTTCGACGACATCGCCGAGGCGGCCGCGATCTACCTCTCACCCGAGGCGGTAGACTGCGAATGGCCGCAAATCCCGCCGGCGACCCCGCGGAAACGCGCCAGGGACGCCATATACGACCACGAGTTGGAGAGGGAGCCACAGCGCCGCCGCGCCAATTCGCTCGGCTGCAAAGGCCTGCCCACTGCGGCCGACGAAGTGGTTAGCGGCGGTTCCCCGGCGGGGCCCTCCTATGCCGAACTAACGGCAAGGATGAGCCCCCCGCCATCCCGCAACTCGCCCTCTCCGATGCCACGGGCAACGCCGCCGCCTGCGGCGGCCTCACAGCCGCCGAAACCGCGCCCCAGGCCCATAATAGTAGACTCGCTACTAAACTGGCCAACACACCTAAAGGCCCTCCACGCCAGGCTGGGGCGCGCGCCCAACGTAACGCCGTTGGGCAGCAACGGGTTCCGGTTCCGCCCGGATGACGACGCGGAATATAGAGCGGTACAGGCGTACCTGGACTCCCTGGGGAACGTGGCCTGGCACACGTTCTCCGCACCGGCAGACGCGGACGCTAAAATTGCCATCCGCGGCCTGCCAGAGAGCACGACGCCGGAGGACATCACCACCGGGCTGGCTGACCGTGGATTCGACGCGACCTACGCCCGAATGATCCACGGAGGGCGGCGACCCCTTTTTTACGCCGTCCTACGGAAATCGGAAAGGTGGCGCGAGGTCTACCAACTGGTGGACCTCCACTTCCTGAGGATAACGGTGGAGGCCTGGAGGGGAAAAAAGGGCCCGAAACAGTGCCACCGGTGCCAGAAGTTCAGGCACAGCAGCCACAACTGCCACCGACCCCCAGTCTGCGTGTGCTGCGGCGAGGCACACTCGGCAAAGGACTGCCCAAGGCCGAAGACAGACCGGGCGACTTGCGGCAACTGCGGGCAAGATCACCCGGCGAACAACCGGAGATGCCCGAGCTACCTGGCGGAAGTCCGCAACGCGACGAGGCAGCAGCAGGGTGTTCCGCGCGCCTCACCCGCACCGACGTCGGTGCGAGAGCCGCCACGAAATGCGGCCCCCCGCGCCGCGGCACCATTGTCGGTGCCAACGTCGACCGCCACGCCCAGAAAACCCCCGCAGCCGTCGCCACGGCCGCGGCCGAGGCAAGAACAGACGCCTCGGCCCGCCGTCGCCCCCCAACCTCCAAAACCGGCGAGACAGACGTCGCCACTCCCGTGGAGGAGGAGACCGGAGGAACCAGCCGCTCCACAGCAGACAACTGTGGAGAAAAAGAAAAACCGACCACGGTCAAAGAGGCCAAGGAGGTCTCCTCCGACCACCGAGGAGACATCAACCGCGGAACAGAACCCGGCGGTCGTGGCACACCCCCAGCCAGGCCGATCCCGGCCCCTCGCAACAGGGCGCGCCCAGCAGGAGGTCATCCTAACAGTACCGGACCTCCTCGCTATGGTGCAGGAACTGCTGGCCAGGCCGACCGAAGCCGCAACCATAGTAGCGCGCACCCTGCAGCGCCTGCTGGAGCCGTCGTCCGCCAGCCAGTGCACAGCCACGCCTCCTGCGTCGGGAGAGCGCTCCGTATAGTGCACTGGAACGCGGATGGCATCAGGCAGAAGCTCCCGGCAGTGCGGGCGTTCCTTGAGGAACAAAAGGTGGACGTCTTCCTCGTCTCTGAAACGAAACTCCTGAAGTCCGATGCGATGAAGATCCCGAACTTCATCGTATATCGGACGGACAACGTGACGGCAGAGGGTCGCGCGTTCAGGGGAACGGCCGTCTTCGTGAGGAGGAGGACGCTCCACCAACAGATCCCAACGCCACAAACGAATTGGCTGTTTGCAACGGGCGTCCAGCTGAGGGCCGGCGGGGTAGACTTGCGTATTTTCGCAGTCTACAAACCGCCCGGCATCCGACTGGAGACTAACGACATCGACGTGCTTCTACACCCGACGATTCAGACAATAATAGCCGGCGACCTCAACTGCAAGCATCCAGCGTGGAACTCGACGCGTGCCAATGACGACGGCACGCTCTTGCTAAACCACGCTGAGAAAATAGGCTTCACGGTCGCCGGGCCGGAACAACACACAAGAATTCCGAAGGTCGTAAATCACACGTCGGAAGTACTCGATGTCGCCATCCTGCACAACGTGTCCACACCGTTTGTGCAGGAAGTCATCTACGAGCTCCAGTCGGATCACCTGCCGGTTGTTCTGGAGCTGCAGACGAGCGTTGCAACAGCGAGCAACAAAAGAGAGCGCCGCCACACTGACTGGGTGAAGTACGGCAAAATTTTGAAAGATTTCACCAGCCGTATGACACCCGTCACCGTCGAGGATGTCGAAAGCCGGGTGGCCGACCTTCAAAAGGCGATCGTGGACGCGCTGGAAGCCAGCTCGTCGATTATAGAGGCGAAAGCTACTCGCCCCCGCCTCCCGCAACGACTACGGGACAAGCTGCGGGAAAAGCGACGCCTGCACCGCTTCTGGGCCGAAACTCGGTGCCCGGTAGCAAGGCGTCGCTTGGACGAGGCTAGAGCCAGCCTTCGCGACGAGCTGCAGACGCACTCGGCCGAGTCGTGGGAGCAATTCCTCGACTCGATAAGCGGCGATATGCCATCCATATACAGGCTGAATCGTCGCTTGCTGGGTGCGGCCGAACCAGCGCGGCCACTGTTGGACCCGGAGGGGAACCTCCACTACACTTCAACAGAGCGAGCGACCCTCTTCGCGGACCACCTGGAGAAGACCTTCGTCCCGCACGCGGTAGAAGACGCCGAGCACTCCAGGGCGGTCCGAGCTCGCCTAGAAACTGTGGAGGAAACCCCGCCGGAGGAAGTAGTAGTCTCGCCGATAACACCGGCTGAGCTACTACTTCGAATCCAGAACCTGAAGATGAAGAAGGCACCCGGCCCAGACAACATCGGCAATGGCGCTCTGAAGTACCTGCCGCGCCGCCAGCTACCGGCCCTCGCAGGGCTGTTGAACTCCTGCATCCGACTCGGTCACTTTCCGGAGAAGTGGAAGACGGCAAAGGTGATAATGCTGCCGAAACCTCGCAAGGACCTGCGGCAACCGGGCAACTACCGCCCGATTTCGCTGCTTCCCACCCTTGCGAAGGTTTTCGAGCGATGCGTGCTCGCTCGGCTGACGCCTCACCTCGCCCCGCGCGCCGAGCAGTATGGATTCCGTCAAGGCCACTCGACCACCTTGCAACTCACGCGGGTGGTCCACCGCCTGACGGAATCACACAACAAGCACCTGCACACGGCAGCCGTCTTCCTGGACGTCGAAAAGGCGTTCGACCGAGTCTGGCACGAGGGCCTCCGCTTCAAGCTGGCGACGCAAACTACGACTCCGCGCCTGCTCCGCAACCTGGTGGCTTCCTTCCTCTCCGGAAGGCGGTTCTTCGTCGCGGTGGAGGGCGAGCAGTCAACACTGCGCCCCATCGCGGCAGGAGTCCCGCAAGGAAGCTGCCTATCGCCGGCGCTCTACGGTGTCTACACAAATGACATACCGCTCAGCGCCGGCGCGGAGCTGGCGCTATACGCTGACGACGCAATGTTCATGGCATCTTCTACGAGCATCAAGCACGCGGCCAAGAAGCTACAGCAGCAGCTGGATCTCTTGCCAGAATGGCTAGAGAAGTGGCGGATTGTGGTAAACGCGGCCAAGTCCGAGACAATCATCACCGGCTCCCTGAAGCCATTCCCAAAGCCGGTGAAACTCGGCGACACCGAGATACCGTGGAAAAACACGGTTAAGTACCTCGGTGTGCACATAGACCGTCGCCTCAACTTCGCGCACCACGCAAAGGCGACGGTCGCCGCTTCGAAATCCGCCCTCTACGCGCTGCTGCCCTTGCTTCGCTCGGCCGCGATCCCGGCGAAGACAAGACTGCTGATGCTGAAGATGTACGTGAGGACTAAGCTCACGTACGCGGCACCGGCCTGGTACCATCTGATATCGGCATCCCAGAGGAGCTATATGCAGCGGGTGATGCACGCCGGGTTAAGGAAGGTGTCGGGAGCCCAATGGTACGTCCGAAACTCGACTCTGGAACGCGACTTTCGCGAAACAGAGTCAGTGGAGGAGTGCGTGAAGCGCCACGCGCGCGCCATGTACAGGAGGGCCGACACCTCGACGCACGAGCACATCCGTGGGCTCGCCCCGCTGCACACCAGGCCGCCAGAAGTCCGGAAGCCGTACCCGCGCAGCCTGATAGATTAGCAGGCCACCAGCGCGGGTACCGAAGCTCAGCAGTATACTCCGCAGAAGATGCTATGTAACAGCGCAAGAAAATGATGATCAAGAAGAAGAAGAAGATGATGAAGAAGAAGAAGAAGACAAAGAATAACTCTAATACAGAAAATAAGGCGCCCGAAGAACCGGGCGCCGCTTGAAACCTGCCCAGGGCGTAAAGCCCTGAGATGCCACAACATGCAAGCCGGGTCAATGGGCCCGGTTCACAAGAAGCCCCGCAAGTAGGCAATACAGCCACGCGGCAAACTTCGCGGGCCTTTCTTACAAAGGCCCGTCGAATGCAACATTCCTCCTTCCCCTGCCATTCCAGACACCGCAACGGGCGATGACTGGTCGTTCATACATCGTGCAGTGGCGCCAAGCGCCGACGCAGAGGGAAGCGAAAACATGATTAGCTGTGTTTGGGGCCACAGGATTCATTTCAGTCCGGTCAACCGACCGGAGAGGAGCCCCCAGCTCTAGGAAGAGCCGCCTGGACAAAGACCACCAGGACCACGGGACTCCAGGAACGGCCAGCGAGCGATTGCGCCAGAGGCGCCACGCACCGCACCAAAGAA
The DNA here is from genome assembly GCA_027564375.1 of Micropterix facetella. NCBI lineage: Eukaryota > Metazoa > Arthropoda > Insecta > Lepidoptera > Micropterigidae > Micropterix > Micropterix facetella. The sequence continues at coordinate 3,136 of JAOPUG010037057.1, read as the reverse complement.
CAATTGCGCCAGAGGCGCCACACACCGCGCCAGCGAGCAGATGCGCTAGGAGGCGCCACGTACTGCGCCAGCGAGCGATTACGCCAGAGGCGCCACGCACCGTGCCAACAAGAAGTTGCGCCAGGAGGCGCCACGCATCGCGCTAGTGAGCAGTTGCGCCAGGAGACGCCGTGCACCGCGCCAGCGAGCGATTGCACCAGAGGCGCCACGCACCGCGTCAGCGAGCAGTTGCGCCAGTAGGCGCCACGCACCACGCCGCAGAGAGCTGCGACACAGATGTCGCAACGCAGTGGAACTGCGACGCAGCGACGCTAACACGCCGTGCCACAGAGAGCTGCGACACAGACGTCGCAACGCAGAGAAACTACGACACAGCGACGCAGACACGCCGTGCCGCAGAGAGCTGCGACACAGACGTCGCAACGCAGAGGAACTGCGACGGTGACGCAGACACGCCGTGCCGCAGAGAGCTGCAGCACAAACGTCTCAACGTAGAGGAACTGCGACGCAGACACGCCGTGCCGCATAAAGCTACAACACAGACGTCGCAACGCAGAGGAACTGCAACGCAGCGACGCAGACACGCCATGTCGTAGAGAGCTGCGGTACAGATGTCGCCACGTAGAGGAGCTGCGACGCAGCGAGGCAGACACGCCTCGCCGCAGAGAATCACGACGCGGACGACACAACGGCAGAGCGACACATTAGGTTAAGCGGCTTACTGCGTAAAGCGCATACTATTGTTAGCCCTTAAGATTTATCTGTTAGGTTAAGCACCTATTGCGTAAAGCGCATACTGTTTAAGCTCCTTACTGCGTAAAGCGCATACTGTGTACAGTGGACTTAGGTTAAGCGCCTTACTGCGCCTTACTGGGTACAGTGAACTTAAAAGTGAAAATTACATTCGGTGACAAGGTGATGCGGTCGTTTTATTGGTGCCATGGGACGGGAAGTTGACGGTGGTTACGGAGAAAAACTGAGGCTATCGCGGCACAGCTCCGGCGACGTGGCCGCCCTTTACGGGGCAAGCGGCGATCAGTGGGACCTCTATGTACAGCCCTGGGTCGCCGACTACCGGTCGGCCGTGCTAGAGGCGTTGCTACCACGATGGCTGGTCCTTTGAGCCGGATGGCACTCAGCTCACCACCGTAACTTTCCCGTGTGAGCACCAATAAAGCCAACATTAGCTTCTTCGCAGCGGCAAGACTCACCACCCGCAGGACAAAGACTGCGCCGCTACGGCGGATTGCCACAGCTCGACAGCAGCGCCCAGTACGGCCCGTAACGTCGGGGACACGGCTACCGAAGCCACGGTCGACGAACCGTCAACACCACGCCACGAGGTGGCAACGCTCACCGGGATGGCGACAATACAAGGTAACATACCTCAGGGGGCAATGGGCTCGCCTAGAGAGCAGTCGCTCACGCCAGCAGCTCGGGTTGAAAGACACTCAGAGTAAACCATACTGCACGCCAGCGGTACAGCGGCCAGCAAATCGACACGATGGTCGGGAAGCACGTGCAACCACGTGAGTGGCACACCTGATGCCGTCGCCGCTACGCAGAGGCAGCTCAGCGCAAGCTTTAGGAGAATCAATGTCTGGAGCAAGAGATCTCTGCACTGCGCGACGAGTCGATAAAGCTACTGCAGATATGTCTCGCTAACCTTTACAAAGCTGAAGCGATTGAGAACGAGCTCACCGCCGTAGAAGCGACAGAAGAAGAAGAACGACGTAGCGTGGCGAGGTCGGTACGCCAAGAGGCGCTACCCATAGAGAAGACTCCAATACCACAGTGACTAGAACGTGCGGAGCGAACGACAGTCGAAGCGACGCAACTGCACCGGCAGCTGAACGAGATAAGCGATCTCACTCGATGCCAGCACAAACCGGCCGAGCCACACCCGCCAGAGGTAGCGGGTTCAGCAGCCGCCGCATACATGGGGCTCCTGCTATGGCAAACATTGCCATGGGACCCGCCCGTATTCGATGGCGACCCTGAGCGCTGGCTCGTGTTCGCCTCACAGTTGGATCAGCAGATCCGAAGCCTGACTCGGGCCGAAGTAATGTCGAGACTGCAGCGGCAGAGGGTATCAGCCCTGCTCTTCGACCCCGAGCAGTTGCCTCGCATCAGAGAGGGGCTAGAGGGGCGTTTGGGGGTGTTTTGATGTCCTGATTGGGCACCTGATGTGAAGCTTGCCACCACTGATAAACGACGCCACATCCAGCGAAGACATCGTGTACTTTACGATCACCGTAGGGAACTTGATATCATCGCTGAAGTCCCTGAAGAAGCCAGAATACGCTTATAATTTGGAGATTCTGCACGAGCTAGAAGGGAAGCTCTCCGACCACCATCTTTTAGGCTGGAAAGAGGCCGTCGTCGAACGATATGACAGTAACCCGTCGCTATTCGACTTTAGCGAGTTTATGGATAAACTCGGGCGACAAGCAACGGCGGTCAACCAAGCCAACTGGGAAGCCAAGCCGTTCAAACCAAAATTGCGCGACCCAAGGCTCGCGCCAAAAAGGGTGTACACCACGGACACGGAAGTATGCGAAATGGTGCCTACACTAAAGCGGACCAGCACAAAACAGGTAGCGGTACACGCACTACCTAGGCACCACCTAGGGTGCTTGGAAAAGTAAAATGCGAGCTATAAAGTGTGTCAACTGCTACCGGCGAACCCGTCCACCCCGGATCGTTTTAACGATATTGATCATTTTATCACCCCGAGGCGAAACGCAGAGACAGTCGCTGATGTTTTGTGCGACGATATAATCTACGTACCAAGCTCCAACTCAGCCCGTAAGAGTCCAACGCCTTATCGCGAGGCACTGGGAATTTTCAAGCCGAGTGGGGCTCCTCCTGCCCTTACTACCAGATTCGGATCAGATTCCTCCGATCCTCCGTCTGGTCACATGTCCGAGGTCGCTTGCGCGGTCCTCTACCTCTAAAGCGGTATCCCGTTGGGATGTGCGAGCTTTTATTATTAATTTACGCGATGACAGGCGGGGGGAGAAACCCCGCCCACCACCCGGGCAGTTATAACGACATAGTGGTCATTTTATCTGCCCGAGATGTCGTGCGACGACAACCCCACGCGTACCAGAAGGGTAGCGCGTGGGGGATGGGC
>JAOPUG010035999.1:0-14350 GCA_027564375.1 Micropterix facetella | reverse complement strand
TAGGGACTATCAACCACACAAAGTTTTTGGAAAGCTTCTCTCAGAGCAATTAAAGCAGAAGAATATTTGGGGCGTCATGTGATTTATCTCTAACGTAACATTTGAACCCCTTCCACATAGTAATTCTACTTCAATGAGGGAGTCATCACAGAAGTGATACAATGGATCTCACGTGGTTTACGTGCTCAGTTGAGGTAGTTATTTTAAACTACCCTGAACATCTTTGTATATTATACATACGTACAAGAAAATAATCATATGGGCCGAAGTTTGACAAACTGTTGGGTTTTCCTCCTGCCCCAGTTTTAATATTTAAAATAGGTTCAAAAAACCTCTTATAGACGCATAGTTTACTAATACATTCGTTTTCCTATTTTGTCAGAGAGGCGGCAGCCGCAAATTTAACTGACTTGAAATAAAATAATCGTAGGCCGAACATAACCCAAAATCAACTGATCTCTGCACATTGGCCATAACTACCGATTGTTATCATGCATTAACGAAACTTCGCAGAATTATAAGACTTGCCACCCTCGGGTGTCCTTTTCGTTGATTGTAAATTTCCTTCCGGAGGTGGTATCTTGGAGATTCGAGTATCTGGGTATATAGATCGTCAAGATCGAACGACGTAAGTTATTATAATAGAATCGAAGATAACCGCGGTTGTTTGACATTATAATAAGATAAAATGAATTTACTGCGTCAAGTTTATATAGCCGGCAGTTGCAACATCGCCGAAACGTCGAGTGTTATAAACTTCACGTGGTAAATTCATTTTCTCTTATTTATTGTGAACCAAAATGCCCCTTTGAGTATTCAGCTGTCGTCCCTCCAGATGGTGGTCTATGAATACTTCTCGGGGGTGTACCCAAAATCAATCCATGTTGACCCGGTTCACAGTGAAAATGCATTCAAGGCTAATGCAAAAACGGCTACTCCGTCGCCAAAGCATGAAGCCAAGGTAGTTGGAGAAAAGAACTTCTGCCACATATTCTTGCGTGCATACCGCTCCATACTAAAACATATTCAGAGCGTATACATAAACAAAGCAAAACAACAAGAGCAGCATATCTCAAATGCAAAGATGAAGCCCTGTTCGACAAAAAACCGGTTCAATTATATCAAAAAATTTTGTCTGCCGCCAAGGGCATAATCCAAATCCCAGAACGAATGCCAAGTACTTTTCTCCGGGGATTACACCTCCGCATCTGCTTACGGTAGCCTTTGTCTCTCAATTTCCATCTCCAGATGAGATTCGCATTCAAATAATGAGAATGCCGTCTGGTTCTACACTGGGTTCCGATAGTATTCCTTACTTGGTGTAGAAAAACTCTCCCTGCCTTCTGCAATATCTAGGATCTATCTTCCGATATATATGGAATAGCGGTGTAGTCCCACAGAACTTTGGCCGAGCAATTACAGTTATCTTAATTCCGAAAGTTCCAGTTTGCACTGAATCAAAGGACGCTCAGCTCATTACTCTGACAGATACGGTGGCCAAAATATTTTTGGCATAGTCTACACTAGGATGAGCAAGTTCTTGTAGCGGAATGAGTATCTTGGAGTGTCAGTACAAAAAGGCTTCATGCGTGGCGTCTCAGGCTGTTTGGAGCACAATTCTCTCCTGGCTGCTACCATCAAGGATGCAAGACAGCACGAACGCAAAATTAACGTATGCTGGCTTGACCTAGAGAACGCCTTTGGGTCAATCCGACACAATCTCCTCCACTTTGCACTCCGCTGGTACAATTTCCCACACGTGGTGCGTGACATTTTAACAACTCTATGACGTTCCATAACAAAATTTAAGAATGGACTACCCGCTCTATAGAGTATTCAATTAATAAATTAAATAAATTAAATACCCGCTCTATTTCAGGGCTGTTGCCTTGTCTGACGATATTTAATATCACTTTCAACATCATGCTTGAAAGCCTGACACAGTTTGACAAGAAGTGAGATTACCGCTTTAAAACGGATAGTAGGTATACCTCGTCAATCTTCGTTTTTGCCGACGACCTGACGTTCATCCCCAGAAGCCCCAAGCAGCTTTATCTACTGTTAAAGAAAGTGGGGTTTTTCTGTAACTGGTCAGGTTGTATAAGATTGAAACTCTCCAAATGATTTTGCCTTGGACTCGCCCGTATAGACATAAAATTCACTACCTATGACCCCAAATTGGTCTATAAGGACTTAAATATCTCCCTTATTGGCCCAATTATTTTAAATTCATCGACAGGAAAATCACCTATAAGGCTAAAGACCTCTCTGACTATCACGTGACAGAGCATTTCAGTAGTTGCCTGGCAAAAATAGATATCTTGCTAATTTCTGGCCCTAGAAAGGCTTGGATCTATTACAACTAAATTCTCATTTGTCATGGCTCTTTCTCATTTATGATTTCACCAAAAATCAACTACCTTATCTAGATGCTTTGGTTACAGCTAGTTTAAAATCTTGGTTGTTCTTAGCCAAATCGGCCGACCCGTCGACTCTCTTCAGGTCTGACTGTCAAACTGCCCTCTCTGCTTTATGCCAACTCCAGAATAACCAAAACTGCAGTTCTGTCCAATTCTAAAGATCCGGCAATAACGAAGCACGCAGCAAGTGTCCGTAGTGAACCAAAGGATCTACAGGCGCGCGTAGATTTCCACAAAAAGTTTCTTGCTGGAATCAGCCAGAATGGCATTAGTATGGGGTATGGCAGTAAAGATATGAGCGATGTGGACCTAAAACAGTCCCTCCTGCGAGGAGATTACGACAGCAACAGTATGGATCATGCTGTTGGTCTTCAACGCCAGAATGACTGGAAAACAGTTAGGGACTTTTGCATTCCCCCTCCAATGCATCGGAAAATAATGTTATATGACTGGACACTAGAGATGCTGAAATTTTATTTAAATGCCTTTTACAGCATATACTTCCAGACCTCAGTAACCTAACTCGTTGGAGATATTCAGAGGATAGTTCATGTCCTCTTTGTAGCAATACCCCTTGCACAGCTAGACATATTTTGGCTAGATGCAAGGTGGCTTTAGCACAAGGATGGTATACTTACCGCCACGACAAAGTCCTTGCTGTTATTCACGAAGTAATTAACTTTCCGGTGACTCGTGCCTACAAGGGTATTACAATACCCTCCAAACCACCAATACAGTTTGTGCGGGATGGCTCTAAAGGCAAAAAACATTCCACTACAAAACCTTTCTCGATTCGGTCTCAAAGCAATATCATTTCACTGAAAGTCTCGGATGCACAACCCTCCGCCGAAATATAACTCTTAACTCCCCATCTCGTAAAATGGTCTTTATTGTAGAATTAACCGTTCCATGGGAATTAAATATCCCAAAAGATCACGAGTATATATTAAATAAATACCATGATCTCGCAAATGCCGTCACCTGGAACGAATTCACTGTCCACCTTCATGCGATGGAAGTTAGCGTTCGTGGACTCCTAGCCAAATCTTTATTTCACCTATTAAAGGATCTTGGTCTTTCCAGGAAAATAATTAACTCCTTCCTAGAAAAAATATCTAAAACCAAGATTTCCGTATCTTAAATTCTATAGCTTCACATCGATGTTGATATTATTCCTAACATCTCATACTTCTCATGTTACAGGCCAATGTTAAACAAATTTATCCTGTATAGTGTACTTTTGAGTTTGTCTTATGTTATAATAAAATAAAGTATGTATTAAATGTATACCTTTTATTAAAATCCAAAACGACTGCCTAATGAAGACGTTTCATGGTAAACCAACGTCCGTGAGCCCCAACACAGCCCCGCCGATTTTTTTGAGACTTTTCTACAAAAGGAGTATTTTGTCACTATGACAATCTTGTTGGATCATCGACATGAAAGATAAAGTTTTGATGGGAAATTGTGTGATTAAAGAGAGACAGAATTGTATTAGCGGAGAAAGGCGGCAAATTTAATTACAGGATTTTGACTGAAAATTTAATTTTACCGGTTTGTACTCTAATTAAATTATTCAAGACCGCCGAAGATCCTTTTATCAGCGGCCAGGCGAGAGAGAATCTATACAGGGCGCACCGTACAAATGCTCCGAAACCGAGAGATGATGAAGTTCGAAGACCCAAACATTAATTTTAGGGATTATTTCACAAATTCCATTGCAACGGATGATGAAAAAGCTGCGTTTTCAAGAGCTGTACGTAATTATGTACATACCTTCTTAGTCAGTCCCTGCTATGACTAATAAAAATAGAAATCTACAAGGGGGAATAAATATCTTATAATTTATGACATAAGACTTACTCTGTGCAGTCTTTCTCTGTCAGAATATATTAGACGATGACCTACTTAGTTTCGCTATATGACTATAGACGCTGCTTTGTGAATTCACCCAATTTGCAATTTAAAAACATATTGCTTTAGCTAATCGGCTTAGAAATAAAGGCAATTGAATTATTAACTGGTTTTTAAACGTTCTAATTAAACTTACAGTAAATAAATACATTATTAAATAAATCCCCTTTCGTGAACATTATATGAAATAGATGAAAACCCTGAATTTATTTTGGAGCATTCTATGGGATAATCAAATTATTCCTTTTTTCCTATTTCTACTTTCTTTCTTTTCGATCCTGCAGACAGTTGGTTAGTATCAAAGCTACGGACAAACCCGCAACCTCAGGATATTTCAACTAACTTTAACGCTATATCACCCTGAGATGAATGTAGAAACTTTTGACATGAACGATCGATGTACCCAAAGTCACCAATAGTCCGACTCCTTACCGCGAGGTACTGAGAATTTTCAAATCCAGTAGGTCCTCGCGCCTCCACTGCCAGATTTGGTCAAATTTCTCTGACCTCCCGTCTGGTCACGAGTTGGAAGTCACTTGCGCGGCTTCTACTTCAATATAGTGTCAATTCGTACCGAATTTGTCGCGGATCCATGGCGTCTTCTACTCGACAAATTTCACCCGAAATACATATCTACCCCCGCTCTATAGAAAAGTATGCGCTACTTAGACTCTCCCCCTTTTCTCCCCCACCCTACCGGCTATTCATTGATTGACAAATTGGGGTTGTCACCTGCTACGGACGAACCCGTCCACCACGAAGCGTTTCAACGAACTTTATCGCTATATTACCCCGGGATGAAACACAGAGCCAAGTAAGACACCAGGCCGCAAGCTACCCGGCGGGCAAGACTTACTCGCTAACTCCCAGATTTGGTCGGATTCCACCAATCTCTCGTCTTGTTGCGGGTTTGAGGTCACTTGCGCGGTGGTCTACCTCAAGCGAACGGCAACTTCTCACTGGAATAATCGTGGATACGGGGCGTTCTTTGCTCGGCAACTATCACCCGGGATCGGGTGGCCCACGTATTGTTTCTAAGAGTAGGCAGCTGGAGGTACCTGCTTACCCCTACTTTCTTAAGAAGCATTAAGTTTCTAAAGCCCTCTGTGTCTTAGTCAGTGACAACACGGCGGTATTTCCGCCCCTTGCGCAAGTCCAGTTCCGCCCGAGTTTCCGAATCCAGAGCCACCGCACAGTAGGTTCACCAGGTAGGTCCCTCATTCGAGGGGGCTTCCGGATAGGGGCTGCCCCGTGAGTTGAACCGACTAAAGGATAGGATTTAAGGATAGGATCTAGGGACGTTTCTAAAGATAGATAGCTTGAGGTACTTACCTATCCTCGATTTCTTAGGTCGCATTGCGCTTCCAAACTCCTCCAGCTATTAATTACTGAAACACGGCTGGCAGACCAACCAGTGCCTAGAGCAACCAATAATCTGAAGTTTTCACCCAAAATCACCGCTTTACTGGGATACTGGGGATCTAGCGCATGTCATCGCATTACCGGGATACAGGGCCCCTCTTCAGGGAGGTTGTCAAGCAAAGGCCGGCATGCCGACCAGCGCTCAGACATCCAGCATCGCCCGAGGGCTTCCTCCGGGTCAGCCGCCATGCACAGCGGGATCACCGATTCGTCCCTCTTCGTGGAGGCTGCCGGATGGGTGTTGAAACGTGAGTCGGGCCGACCATGGTTGAGTCCTGTTGGCCATTGATATCTGAACTGCATGACCCCATTAGACCCCGACCGAGGCCTGAGAACCGACCAGTACATCAATCATCTAGGGCCGCCTGAGGTATTCCCCCAGATCCTCCCAACAGCGGGTTCACCTGGTTAGTCCCTCTTCGGTGAGGTTGCCAAATGGGGTTGACCCGTGAGTCGGGCAGATCAAAAGATAACAAAAGCTGGCCGTCAGGTTCGAGCTGCACAGCCCTATTAGGCATCATATCCCGCAGACAGTTCACGATGGATGGTGCTATGTAATTAGTCCGTTTAAAAAGTATCCAATCCAATTTATTATATAAATGACGCAAGGGAAACGTCCATCTGTATATGTAGATATATGGGGGACATGCAGGTGTGAGTTTTTTAACGCCTGCTTACACGTCTCAATGTGTCTCTTTAATGCTATAAGTACAACCCATATATTGTATTTATCTTTATCTTTGAGGCCTAATGGAGTCGTGCAGCTCGGATCATTATGGTCAAATTTGTCATCATGGTAGGCCCGACTCATGATATATGGTATAAGGACTACTGTCATAAACTTCGAGATATATGGTTCACGACCCCAGAATCGGCGGTGATAGCTTTGCGAGAAGCCACTGATAAAACCTCTAAAGAAGACTGGGCTAAATCTGCTTTTCCCAATGATTTCAAAGAATGAAAAAGTGTGTAAATTGTCATGGAGAATACTTTGAATAACAGTAAATACAATATAAACATTAAGTATAACTGTTTTACTTTATCTGAATCCAGAAACTTTCAGAATGGCCTAAGTAGTACCAAAAGAAGCGGCCATTTGTTTCTTTTGCGGTTGTTTCCAATGGAGAAAGTGATCGAATCCGTTGGAAAAAATACAATATAAAATATAAAAAAATATTTGATTTTGACGTTCAGTGTATGTGCGCAATGGCTTTACGTTGTATAAACTAATTTATTATGATTCTGACTTTTACTTATCACTTCAACCAAGAGCCGCAAAATCAACAATAACCTTATGCAAATGCTTTCTTCGACTATTGGTTTACTTTACCATTTGTAGGATATTGAAACGTCCCCGTAAAACGTAATCCGCTTATCTTACACGCGTATATTACGTCACTGGGAAGGATTCTTTACAGTTCTGTCGAGTGTGACATGAAAATTGAGAAGGAAAAGTCTTTTTGGCCCTCATCCTTGAAATATCGCACATATATCTCACCGCACGATCTATTCCCATATCCAGAGATGATAATGTGTATGATTTATATTTAAAAACGGATAAATAATAGTTAAATACATATACCTCAAAATCGGTGTCTGTGGCAGTTGACGTCCTATGTTTAAGTTTTTAATTATGCAAACGGAACTAACTTGGAGTGTTTCTGGCGAGTTGCCCAGGATTTAGGATATCAGCGGCAGTAAGACACTTTCCTCACATCTATTATGTGAGAAGAACATTTTTAAAATAATTTATTTTTGGTTAGGGTAAATACTAATATAAGATTGTTTGTGAACCGATATGTAACAGGTTCACATGCGGTAAGACACGGTATGTAACTTTCTTATTCTTTTTATTTTAGGGGCTTCACCCAAAGAATGTGGTTTCTGACATGTGTGCCGTTGCAATGGAAGGATTTTTATTTTTGTTAGTGGAAGTTACTTAAGCAAGTAAAATGACACTCCGACGGTAACACACAATTGAATAATTTAAAAAAAATATATAGTGAACAGAAGCATATATTACTATATTTAACATAAATATAGTATCGAGGAACATTTCAATATACTTTCAGAGGGATATCTTTTTGAGTTTAATAAATTTATAAATATAGACGATAGGCGTGTTAAGAGATAATAAAAAATCTATACTTAAAGGTTGTTGAATTTTGAGATCTGAGAGGTCTGAAATGAAGTTGGGGTAGTTATTAACAATGGGGTAGATGAGGAAAAGATAGCACGTACAATACGAACCGGCGAACGCACGATGAATGATCGCGATATGCCGTCACTTGCAGCGCCCTCTGTCGGCTTCATCCTGAAATGCCTAGGAAGCATCTGATCAAGGAATAAGCATGAAACAGAGTAGGAAGTAATAGCTATCGCCGATAGATGGCAGCTAAAATGTATTTTATTTGTGTGGTTTTATTAATTTTATTATAATGTTAGAGTAATAAATTGGTTAAAATTGCAATTATATGCTAATTATTATAATTCCAACAAAGTTTTACTTTTTAGTTGATTAGATAGTAGCAGATAGCATATTATATATATTTTATGTTAATGAATGTGATGCAACCAATTAGTAATACATACATTTGACTATTAATACAAATTCAAAAAATAGTTTAATAGATATTAGTTATTTTGCCTTTGTGACAATTTGATCAAACTTGTATTAATGGACAAGTCACGATGACTACACAGCATTTATATGTAGCCATTAGTGATTATGATGAAATGATCGTTTAATTAATTTATGAAACTACATAAAAATGTATATTAATAATCATTAAGTACAGTCAGAAAACTCCGCGGAAGTAGCAACCATAGAACGCATTATTCAATTGTCTAAGGGAATGGCTGTAGGCCTGCTTTCGTAGGAAGAAAAACCAATAAATAGGTTAAATTGTAGTATAGAAATGGGGAAATATATCTCATCAATTCCAGACCTATGAAAAATGAACACCATCGTACAATGTGTCGAGTAATTATTTTTTTATAAAATTAATACAAAAATATATTGATAAAGTAATGATAAGATAAGATTAAAGATTTTGATAAATATACAATAAATTACATTATAATTAATAAAAACAAATAAGGTCTAAATTTTATATAAAGCATTATGAATAAAGAATTAGTAATGAGAAAGACGACGCGAGGTATGGTTAGTTATTATTTTGAAATTATTAGTATCTTCTGTACGTCGAATAGTCAAACGTAGCTATGTATTGCTCAATAAAGAAGGCGATGTGAGGTGCGCCATTTTAAGATATATTTCGCAACAGCCAATAGGAAAACGATGTACGATGTGCGTACGTCGAGAGAGACATAATAGTCACTCAGTCTGAAAATAATAAGAAAAGGACGATTTTTAGTGTAATCAGCCCAGAGAGAGAAACGCTGTTAAAGTATTCGCTTGTTGTTGAAACAAAATTAAAATATGAACTATTCGAATATGGTATGTATTTCACTTCTATAAATCTTCTTGTTTTACGGGTTAAATAACTTTACAATGTTCAAAACATTGTACATAGTGTTTAATAGTTGGAAAAAGTGGTGTATCAACCATCACGAAAGAGAGACAAAGGCCGACGTGCATTAGTTGGCAAAGGAGACCGGTTGCCTTCTGAAAATGAGGATATGACACCGCTGAACGTGAATTATTTTTCTGACTTATATTATTGACTTGTCATAATGGCTCCATGGAGCCTGGGCTATAATGGCCGTTGTGTTTTGGTCGGCCCAGCTTGTGGAGAAACTCCTATTCAGGAGCCTCCCCGAAGAGGGACCAACCCGGTGAACCCGCTGTGCGACTGACCCGGGGACGGGAACTCGGGCATGACCTGGAGAGCTGGCACACACTGATTGTTGTCAACGTGTTGTCATTGACTGATTCTAAAGAAGTTTAGTGTACGCTTCTTAAGACAGCGTGGGTAAGTAGGTACCTCTAATGCTTATCTATAGATATGATAGTGTGGGCCATCCGATCTCGTGTGAGAGTTGCCGAGCAAAGGCCGCCCCGTATACGCTACATCCCAGTTAGGGATACCGTTTTAGAGGTGGAGGACCGCGCAAGCGACCTCGGACCTGTGACCAGACGGGGGTTCGGAGGAAACTGATCCGCATCTGGTAGTAAGGGCATGAGGAGGCCCACTGGGGTTGAATATTCCCAGTGCCTCGCGGCAAGGCGAAATGAATGGTTTAATGAAGTTATGTGTACATCACAAAATCACAAATTCCCCTACAATAAATTCTGAAATAGATTAAGCCTAGTTTAACCTTAACTGAGTGAGCCTTAATTAAGACTCAATTAAAAAGCGATACAACATAGCTACATACTTGGATATTACAAAAAATATTTCTCAATAAAAAAATATATTCGAGAATATAATATCTGATTCGTGAATTGGTAATATGCCTCCCCAACCAAACCGTAATTTTATCAAATCTGAATAGTAGAAGCGATGTGAAATCTGTAAGTACTTTCCAAATCAAACTTAAAAAGTGAACTTAAATAATAAAGTTTAATCTCCTCGAAACCAAGGTGACCACTGCCTCTAACCTTGCTGAGTATGTATATTTTTACAGTTCTAGCAAACTGGCATGATAATAACCCTTGAAACTATCGCTCTTCCTCATCTGGAATAAGTTAGTTGATGTAAGAAGGCCACAATCGTTTGAAGAAGATGTGTGTCGTAACGCCGAAAGTCGATAACTACCTATAAAAATTTGAACGATTCTCCGCACAGCTGTTTTCAGTGACCGATTGAACATTTGATCGCTAATGTCCTTTGATATCATCATGCACATCGAATATAATAACAATCGATTTTACACTAAATTATACCCCAACCTTCATAATTTGATGTGAGGTGAGCCCATACGAGAGTATAGGAAATTTAATTGGTTTCACCACGGGCTTAAATCAATTATCAAAACTCGCCTTCCTGAGTGCTTCATGGGCTGGGTGATTCGACCCTTCGACCTTACTACTATTCTCTCTCCATAAATTCATAGTCTGAATTTTAAAGCAATAGTAAGTGTAATAACGAGAAGCTAATATTAACCTTTAGGCCACAGTGAAAATTTAAAAATAGATGAGTGACGTTATTGCAACATTATCATTGTTGCTCAAAATGTATATTATATTAAAAAAATACATTAGATATTAGACACAAAAGCATTGCTTATGCAATCTCTTATTGATTCTTTCCAAAAATATAATTTTTAGTCATACTCAAAGCCATAGTCAGACATAGTAACACTGAGTAAAAAACGATATATTAGACCACATCATGACGGACAATGAGGTAAACATATACCTACCTAGATTTACATATACCTAAGGAGATTAAAGTACAGATTTATATACTTAGGAAGGTATTTTGTATTTTCCTTAAATTTAATAATGAATATTTTAGACATATCTAATCAATAAATAAATATTAAGTATAGTCAATCATCATTTTGGAGGATAATTATCTAAAACGTTCTGATAGTAAAAGTAATATAGTCCAGCATTAAAATATATTAAATAGTCCAAAATTAATAGTAATTATAATAAAATATGTAGTGCTGTAAAAATGTAAAATAATATACATAATAATAACGAAGGACGCACATAATCGAAGAAGTAATTCCAATCAAAAAAACTTGGCAGGGAGAAAACCCATGGGATTGTCACAATTTGACCCAAATGATTATTTTCTCGTATGTATGTATAATATATTAGGATGTTCAGGGTAGTATAAAGCAACTACTTGAACTGAGCACGTAAACCATAAGAGAAGAGGAGTTACTGTCTGGAATAAATTCAAATGTTTCGTCCGAGATTAATCTCATGACGTCCCAAATATCCTTCCGCTTTAATTGCACTGAGAGAACAAGTTTGCCTGGTTGATAGTGACCCGTTTAATGTTACAATGAACACGATAAAAAGAAAAAAAAATATGACATGTAAATAATTTTTGGTTTATGAAACCGACGTTTTCTTCAATTTTACAATTTTGAACTCACAATTAGACAAGGATTAACTCTTTTGTTTATGCAGACATATTGTGCTTTATTTTGCAAAGGCAATCGCCGATACGAATGAATCTCGCATTACTTTGCATGTAACATGAATATAAAATTACAATTTCTGTACGCCTGATATGCCTGTTCTATGCTTAAATAATTTTATTGAAACATTTCACGCGTTCTGTAGTAGAAAGCGCTGTTCGCGCGACGAAATTGGATTATATTTTTCACAATATTTTTCAAATTAATCCTAATTTTAACAATGAGTAACATATTTATAAATGATTATTAAAATAAAAAAATGGAATCAGTTGGTAATAGATGCTCTTACTCAAAGGAGCAAATTTTTATTATCGTGATACAATTTTGTATATTTTTTTTGTTCAAATATAATAATTATTAATTAGTTCAATAAAATTAGTTCAGTGAGATTTTGTTTTTCACCTAACGTTATGGGATGAGCACATTTTGATTATTTTTTAATAATTTTGAATGTTTACTTCCGCTATAGCATCATCAATATGCCCCTTTTGTCAACTGAGTTTACTGTGCGCTTGATAGCGCCCGGTCGTTAAATTCACAAATAATACAGTAGCCTGATATATACGTTTTGCTATTTTGGCAGAGGCGGCAGCTGCAAAATTACCGGATTTGAAATTAAAAAAACGTAGGTCTTACAGACTCCAAAATCAACTGGGCTCTGGGCATTGGCCATACTATTGATTGTCCAAAGATTTTTTTTAATACGACGTAGTTTACTCGAGTTATCGTGCATAGTAACAAAATCTCACTGGATTGTAAGACTTGCCCCCCCTTGGGGTGGGCCGAAGTAATTATTACGTAACAAATGTCCAAATACGTACTACAAACATTGAACTAAGAATGATCTTCAAGGAAAAATATTGAAGCACATTTTAAAGAAAGTAATCAGTCCTTCTGATACCACGCAAAGATTATATAGGCATTATTCAATATAAATATACATGCCAGTGCAAAATATTCACCTAACATGTAGTCCTTCTACATATTAGAAGAATGTTTTGTGTTCGGTAAAAAGTTTCCTTTTAATCAGATGTTTTAGGTGTCGGTACCAGAAATGAAAAGGGGAGCTCTCATACAAACTGACGACTGAAAAATCACATTTTCCTCCGTACGTTCGCCAACTTTTATTGGCTATCCGAAGTAATAAGAAAAACAGATTATTGAATTTATTTTTGTAAACGGACTGATCGTTCTACAACAAGTACAAAATTAGTTACAAAATTAACAACCAATTAACTAAGGGGCCTTGAATTTTAAACGAATTATCCGTTTCGAGAAATTCTTTCGGCAATTAGTTTTATTCGTCATATAGATGAGCTGATTACAGCTGCCATATACAAATAGATTGGAAGACAGGCGCTATCATTTTGAATTGTACTTGTATGTTTCATCTTCAGTTTCTATCTATCCTTTGTTTCGTGTTGATTTTTAATGAAGTTGTTTATAAATAAATTTGAATATTATTATTATATTTGCCATAATACGTAGATATCATTTTTATGCACCTGTTGTGGTATATAAAATCAATTACTATCGACTATAAACAAGATAAAACGGATTTACCATGAACACTTTATAGCACCCAACATTTCGGCGATGTTGCAACCACCATTGTCCAAGTTAGGCTGAAGTTATGTTAATGGCTATTCGTTGTTCTTCTATGGGCAAGCAGCAAACTGCTGCTGTTACTACACAGAATATAACGATTGATAGTACAGTAATAAAAACCCTGTACAACGGCAGTTGCATCATCGCCGAAACGTCGCGACCTACAGACTCCACAAAGTAAGTCCGTTTTATCTTGTTTATAATACTCTGGTGTATCCTGTAAATTAAACAACACATTCAGTCTAAGAATACTCGTTTATTGCTCTGTGTGTGATGACGGTCGTACAACGCTTTCTAAAGGCCGGTCCAGGAGAACGGATAATTTTTAATAACAAAGGCGAAAACACGTATGAGGCTTATTACAAACGCAAGCGGAAGACCGGTATTGAATTATATATCGAGTTATATATCGATGTTAATATACCTATATTTGTATGGCACTGGGCGCAGCAGCTGGTCGGTGTTTGTTGTGTTCTTACCCAAATTTCGGAATGCAGGGGTTTAAATTTTCAAATGCTAAAATGTAACTGTTGATTTAGTAAGGGGAGCAGGTTAAAAGGGCGTCTGACTCGGATTTCAAAAATCGGAAAACCAAGTAACTCTATTTTTGGCTTATATAACGGTTATTTGTTTGATTTAGTAGAAGTAATGTACAATAACATCTTAAATTTCATTAGATAACAATATTGAAAATTAATATAATATTAACAATAAAGAATCACAAAACCAAATACCGTACCGACAGCCTTTGCCCGGGTTGCTCAACTAGATAGAGCTTGTCCTAGGGTTAACTTTCTAAGAATATTTCTTTCAGGTACTTATCAAATATTGAGTTCCATAGTAATATCCTAATCATGCATGAAATCAAATAGTCAAAACTAATCTTAAAGAAAAAAATATACAATCAGAAATATTAAATAATA
>JAOPUG010035082.1:0-14385 GCA_027564375.1 Micropterix facetella | reverse complement strand
ACATATAAGGTAGGTGTTTAGCCGGAAACCACTGTTGTGCCTTGTAGGAAACTACTAGTGATGTTTACAAGTCTGAGGTGATTCAAGAACATATTTTCCGTAAGTCGCATCGATTTGGCTTTTAATGGAAATATGCTCCAAAATTGCGATTAAAATATCTTAAAATTCAGGCAAAGCATTGTCATGCATCAGCAGATCGAGGAATAGGCGTTGTTTATCTATATAATTGCAAAATTTTGCTATATTATTAGAAGAAAAGATTACTTTTCATTAATTGTTGACTAGTAGTTAAGCGCTATAGTTCGAAAAATCTAAGTATTACGAACAGAGATTTCATTATTGGCTAAATCGGGGAATATATTATCAATACAGATGGTGCATGCATGCTATATTTGTGTAGGAAAATTCGCTATACTATGAAGAATATAAGCTCCTAGGAAGTCACAAAGCGTTTTGGTAAAGTATGATACCTTCAGTAGGTTAACATTGTGGTCGCCCACAATTATAACCGTAGCATTTTTAAATTAGAGTCATTCAGTGAGTGCTTCGTTAATCATAATAAATTTACTCCCTTTTCTTCACGTATATTTTTTGTTAGCTTCTTGACTGTTGAAGTGCACACTATTTTACTACTGCAGATACTGTTGATAGCGATAATGTTTAATTGTTTATTATCCTCGAACAAACTGCTGAGATGTGGACACATTTAGATGAGTCGTATGCAAGTATGGTCTCTTTAACCATGCAAGTTGCTCAAATTAATTGTAGAACTATTCTGGACATACACATTCTCAGTTAAGTGAAGTGTCTCATTCTAGAATGATATTGATGTGGTTTGTGAGAAAAGTCTAGCTCGAACCTTCAGTATACAGTAATGAGATTCATGGGATCGATTTTCTTCCGATGATCATTTGTTGTATAATATTAGAGACAATACATTGCAGGAAACTTTCCACTTTTAAACCCTTAACCTTGCAAAACATTGTAGCCTAGATCGGAAGCAAGCAACATAGAGATTTCGGATACGTCTTCTAGGACATGGCGTGATCTTTATACCTTTAACCTGCCACCATCTTATCTGAATGCTTCTTAATTATTTGAATCTGATTATTAGAAGCTAAATGTACTGATTATTTAATCAATTTCATGCACAGCCGAAATTCGAAATTCGCTGACGATACTAGTGGAATCGTCCATGCAGCGGCGTGTAGTTGCTTAATATTTGTTTGAACAATGCTCTGACTGAACTTGAAGTCACTAAATATTTAACATGCAATTGATATATGTGACAGTGAAAAGTGTACACCTAGACAAGAAATTAAATTGGCATTTAAGAAATTAATCTGGCTATAAGAGGCGATTTATTCCGGTGGATATCATCCATCATATATTAGAAACAGATCTCATGTAGTAATCATTAACGGCCATCGGTCTATCTACTCCTACATTCCCTCGGGTGTACCTCAGGCCTCCCACTTGGGTTCTCTTCTGTTTCTCTTACACATCAATGACATACTCGCTTACGTTCATCATTCAGATATTCTGCTTGATGCCGATGATATGAAAATTTACAGAGAAATAAATTCCTTGGACGACTGTGGTTTGCTGCAAAAGATATGGATCGCGTAATAATAATGATAATAATAAAAATGTATATATTAGGAACTGTGAGAAGTCGTACAGAATCGATGACTTCATATGTGCTATACAGTTTACCTATAAGGTGTACAATATTTTCTATAATTGAATATACTTTTACATAATTCATATTGTACATAATATACATATATCTTCATAGATGTATTGAGACTAAAAGTTAATAAGTACCAAAATAAAAAACAAAAATCAAAGTTATATTGAGTTAATCACAGTTAATAAAGTAAGTTTGCAGTGTCATTGCAATTGGTTAAAATGAAGAGAAGTGAAAGCGAAATCAATCCGAAAAGGATAACAATTTTAACATATTAATAAGAAGAATCCTAGAGATTATGGCAGTGAAATTTGCTATACTATAGAAATTAATTAAAAAGTTAACTTGCATTTGATCTAAAATGTCATCGTGAATTAATTATAGTATATGCTGTTTGTCAGAAAATAAAACGAGAATGAAAAAAAGATGGGTTTAAAATGTCTAATAAAAATAAGTTGTAAATAAGGTGCAATAAAAATAAGTTGTAATATTTATTTGTTATTATCGGTTAGAAAGCCATTTGTGTTGTAAAAAAATAGTTTGTGAGCCAGTGTTTAAATGTATGCTATTGCTTGAAACCTGGTTGTTGCATGGATTTGATATTTTGCGGAATAGAGTTAAAATACTTAACACAACAGAACTGAGGTCCCTTTTTACACGACTCTGTCCTCACCGAGGGACTGTTTATGAGGTGTCTAATTCTCGTAAGTCAGTACTGCAAAAATAACTGCATCTTCATCATTGCTGACAAATGCCATTTAGTGACGTTTTCATAATTATAAACTAAATGGTAACCAATTAAAATCAGTGACCTATTCGAGATATTGGAGTGATGTTCGATATAAAAATAATCTTCGCCGATCATAAATATTATGCAATGATGAAAGTGAATAAATTACTAGGATTCATTCTTAGTTTCGACAAATTTTAAATCCACTGACACAATGTAAGAAGTCATTTAGAATTTGCTTCGTTCATTTGGAATGTACAGTATATCACGTATATCTCTAGAATAGAGGCAGTATAAAGGAAATTTGTGAAACGTTTAAACTATGGTATATGTCATGTGTAACCCACAACATATTATCACTGCAAGATCGTAGATCCCAGGTAGACCTCTCTTTCCTGCAAAACATTTTAAATAATTGAGTTGACTCAATATTTATCGTAGAGAAGAAGATCCAATTAAATGTTCCCCTATGTCAAACGAGATCTCAGAGATTTTTTCACCTTCCCGTCGTAAACACTATAGCACGCAATAGCTTCTTATATAGGGCCTGCTACTTTTTGCAAGTTCTATTGGTGCATTTAAATCAGCAAATTTTAAAATGATACAAACAAGAGAACAATGATTATCTATTCTGTTTTAATAAAATAACTGTTATTTAAGGTATACACTCTACATGTATAATATATAATTATATTACATATTGGGTACTTACATCAAATATTATTATACCAAATTATACGTTATAAGTTATATTTATTTTATTTTAAAATATATAATGATACTTAAGCATATACTATCCAGGTTTAATAATTTTTATTATAATGCATAATAGGTATATTAATTACTGTATTCTATGTAGGTAAATATTATTATATTCTTTGATACCTCTATAAACTCGCCAATTTTCCTACCATTTATTTAATTTATTATTTCAATCCAGCGTCCATTCACGCCCTAACTTTCCTTCACTCATCTGGTAAATTACAGAAATTACATAAAGTAGAAACCTACATTTTAATTTAATTTAACTTCTAATGTATACTTCTTAACAATATTTACACACATACCTAATTTCTTTTTCTTAAATTTTAAAATAATTAGTATGAGTAATTCGGATTTGTTTAATTTTTGGAAACAATTTGATTTATGGTTATTGTCACTTTAGAATGTTGGAATTTAGAATACACATATATTGTACGTGTTTGTTTCCTAAATAAAAATAAAAAAAAATAAAATGAACGTCCTTAAGTCAAACCATCGTCTGCATGTTATGCGCTTATAGTAAGATTGATCGCGGTATGATTGACTACTATGCATTATGTGTCACATATCAGCTATGGTATTCTGATGTGGGGCTCAGCTTCCTACGTAAATAGCGTCTACGAATAACCTTTGAATATATTAGTATATAAACAATGGTATTACAAAGCGAGTAAACAGGGCCGTAATGGCTGACAGCCCTTTGGCTTCAATTCACCCATATTTTAAAGGTCTGCGAATTCTAACAATATATGACCTGTGCGTGCTAGAATCGGTTAGCGAATTCCATCAAAGTAAAAAAGATACAAATCAACACGGTGAAATCCACTCTTATTATACCTACGTGCAACCTTTTCATCCAAGGACATACACGTTTAAGTCTACCTGCATTTATAGAGGCCTTGACTTACATAATAAACTCTCTGCCATATTAAAGCCATTATGATAAATATAAGTTTAAAAGTGCTTTTAAAAAATATCTGCATTCCAAAATGTGTATTCTCTCTCAGTATATTGATAAGTAATAGGGAGGGATTTAATGACGTAGGACAGCTTGTGTCCTAATAGCAAAATCTGTTGAATATGGTCGGCCCGATTTACAGCTCAGCTCCTATCCGATAGCCTCCCCGAAGATGGACTAAACCGGTGACCCCCGTTGTGCATGGCGGCTGATCTAGGGGAACACTTCGGGCGGCCCTGGATATATGAACACTAATCGGCATGCCGGCCTTTACTTAACAACATTTCTGAAGAAGAACCTTCTGCATCTCTGATATATACAGTGATAGACTGGTCTGATCCGAGTGTATCCCGGTAATACGGCATATACACACTCGGTGAAAACCTCGGATGGATGGTTGTCTGAGGCACTGGTCGGTCTGCCACCTCATGCTCAACAACGAATAGCCGGGGGAGTTCAGAAGCGTAATGCAACCTAATAAAGCGGTGGTAGTTAGATACCTTATGTTTTCTACTATTAGAAACGATACATTGGCCACCCGATCTCGGGTGGCAAGCTGAGTAAAGGGCGTCTCATATCCGCGACATGTTCCAGTGAGGAATTGTCACTTACATTAACTAGAAGAACGCGGAAGCCACTTCGAAACTGTTACCAGACCCGTCTGTTATCTGTTACCTCCCGGGTCGGAGAAATCTGACCATATCTGAGAGTAAGTGTGCGATTGATGCCACACTGGGCTTGAAAATTCCCGGTACCTCGCGGTTAGGAGTATGTCTCTTACGGGCTGAAGCGAAGCTTGGTACGTAGATTGCCTTCGTCCTCAAGTATCTGTGTTTCATCTCCGGGTGACATAATGACAAGATCGTTGAAACGCACCAAGGTGGCCGCGTTCGCACGTAGCAGTTGACAACCACAACTGTTGATAAGTAATATTAAATTAAAAATTACTTTTTCCAATAACTTTATTTATATTACGCTTGCTGCATAACTTTGTATAATGTCATGTGCCTGTGTTATTATAAGCACGATACATATTTCTACATATCTGTTAAATAAATTCCAAAACGAGGTTATTAAAAGAAATAAATTATCCGGTATCTCGAAAACCCAAATATATATTATTATTTCAAATATTAGTTACATTATATTTGAACACAACTCTCCTTGCTCTTCTATGAGTGTCAAGGTGAAGGTATTTGAGAACGGTGTCATAATCAGTATGACTTGTCCCTCACACGTGACGCCAAATATTGTTATCACGTTCTGAAACCTATTACGATGTTTTTAAATAATAAAATACAAACAGCAAGGCCAAATTTCAGGGAAATCAGATCAGTAGTTTAGGTACCTACTAGAGCATTTATATAACTAAACCTAAATAACAGGAAAAGTAGCGATACATATCGGCAACTTTAGCCCGTCCAGTGATTAATAATCCCTGACTTATCCAAAATAGCTTAAAACCTATTCCAATCATTTCTCTCGTCACCACGATTCGAAAAATCCACCAACTCCAAAAAATAATCTTATATCTCTATAGTGATTATTGTGATCCTCACAGGAAAAGCATTCTTGAGCATTTCTACCGAAGTTCGTCCGCGAAATTCTCGCTACATACTGCGGGAATATAAATGTTTGTTTACATCATACCTGGGCTATGGCTACCTATCCATATAAAAATTATAGCAGAACCATTTATAAGAATGCTAATATTATCCTCATGGCATGTGTTTTACCTGTCACTGAGCTGTAAAAAATAAAAGGTGAAGACCTCATTTGCAATGATTATAATATTATTACAAAAATCATAAATTCTGAATAAATAAACCAGTTTATACTTGAGAGTTCATTATTAATATAAATGTTCAATTTGAACCAATTAGGTACATGACTACTGTTTCCATGCAAGTTTATTCATGTTTCTTAAGATTCAAACAGTAATGACTAGGGCGTTTTTTATCCATGATTTATTTCTTCTTCTGAATAATAAATGTTGACGATAAAGATTACCTTTTAGATATATGGGATAGAGGATTTATTCGCACACGTGCATTGATTAAGGACTTCCCAGAATTGTCAACTAATAGCCCATTCAAATTAGCTTATATGTACGTGGGCCATACTAAAAGTTTCTGGAACTTGCGTTAAAGATATTTAAAAAGTAATTACTATTTTTGAAAATATAATTCAATGGCTGTTGAATACATTTTATTTTTTACGTATGTCAATTGTTTTTCTTTGTGGCGCTACCTTGAAAATCGCGTGTTTACTTAATGATGGATTTAAGTTTTGATATTTTTTACGATTTTACAAGAAAGTTGCCAAAGAATTCAATTATCCCTGTGTACTTCTGGTACAATGGATTCAAATGTGGACGTATTTATCTCCAAGAACATTCACGCGAAGGCCGGCTGGGGACAGCGGTAACATAAACTAACATTGTTGCTGTACGACAACTAATTCATGGGATAAAAAATTACATATCAGCAAATTCGTACAACATTTAACATTGTCATGAGCCAAGTGCTAAATATTTTGCTCGTACACGTGAAAATTCGAAGCTTTGTTCGAGATGGATACTGCATGAGTTAAATACATACCGTATGAGTTAAGTGACGTTCAAAAACGACAACGTGTAGAGTAATGTGATAAAATGAAAATACGACGGAGGGAAATCATTAGCAGTATATGATAACGTAACAGGAGACGAAAACTGGGTGTACTGTTAGGAACTTGAAAGAAAGAGTCAATCGGCGGAGTGGGTCTTTCCTTTAGAGGATTTGCCGACGAAGGCCAAGAAAGGTTGTAGTACTGGTTAAATTATGGTTGCTTGTTTTTTTAGCAAGACGGGATATTACAAGACAATTTTACTTGAAGACCAAAGAACAGTCTCTGTAGATTGGTACTTTAACATTTGCTTGCCCGGTGTTTTAGAAAAAGTTCGTGGAAAGCGTCCTCGCAGCAGTGTAGTCCTCCATCACTACAATGTATTCGCCCGCTCCGCTAAGATGACAACCACGTTTTTGAAGACCTCAAATGTGGAACTGATGACGCATCTTCCATACCCCGGAGTGTTTCAACGAACTTTATCGCTATATCACCCCGGAGTGAAAGACAGAGACTTGGTGGACGAAGACAAATCCATGTACCAA
This sequence comes from Micropterix facetella, assembly GCA_027564375.1. Lineage (NCBI taxonomy): Eukaryota > Metazoa > Arthropoda > Insecta > Lepidoptera > Micropterigidae > Micropterix > Micropterix facetella. The sequence goes on along the minus strand of JAOPUG010035082.1, from coordinate 7,093 downwards.
GCTCCACCTCAGCCCGCAAAAGTCCATCCCTTACCACGAGGTACTGGGAATTTTCAAACCCAGTTGGCTTCCTCGTGCGCTTGCTCCCAGATTTAGTCGGATTCCTCCGACTGCCCGTCAGGTCGTGGGTTTGAAGTCGCTTGCGCAACCTCTACCTGTCGTGATATCGCGGCATTTCGTCACTCGGAAATATCGCGGACCCGTGGCGTCCTTTACCCGATATTCACCCGAGATCGGATGGCCATCGGGTCGTTTCTAATGATTTTTTTTATTGTATGTCACCTGCTACGGGCAAACCCGTCTACCCCGGAGTGTTTCAGTGAACTTTATCGCTATATTACCCCAAGGCGAAACACAGAGATTTGGGGACATAGACAATCTACTTACCGAGCTCCACCTCAGCCCGTAAGAGTCCGACCCGAATTTTCAAGTCCAGTGTGGCTCTCAACTCGCGCACTTACTCCCCGATGCGATCAGATTTCTCCGTTCCCCCGTCTGGTTACAGGTTTGAGGTCGCTTGTGCGATCCTCTACCTCAAGCGAGCGGCATTCCTTACTGGAATATCGCGGTTACGGGGCGACCTTTACTCGGCATCTCACCCGATATCGGGTGGTCCACGTATCGTTTCTAAGGATAGGTAGCTTGAGGTACCTACTTACCCCGCTTTCTTAAGAAGCATACACTCTAAACTCCTCCAGGTATTAGTCAGTGACAGCATGGCCGGTTTGCCCGCCCCGTACTCCAGCTGTCCAGATCAGCCCGAGTTTCCATCCCCGGATCCACCGCACAGCGGGTTCACCAGGTTGGTCCCTCTTCGGGGAGGTTCCCAACAAGGGGCTGCCCCACTAGTTGAGCCGACCAGTTGACATATCGGCCATCATAGCTCAAACTACACGTAGCCATTATGAGACTACACGTAGCCATTATCTGCCATACAGTCCGGACCTTACACCCTGCGTTTTATTTTGGTTTCTAAAAATTAAGGATAATCTTTGAGGTACGACTCCAGAAGCGGCGGTGATAGCGTTCCAAGAAGCCAGCAATTGAGGAGACCTCTAAAGAAGACCGGGCCAACTGCTTTTCCCAATGGTTTCAAGTATGAACAATTGTATAAATTGTCAGGAAGAATACTTTGAAAAACAGTAAATACAATATAAACATTATAACTGTTTTACTTTATCAGAATTCAGAAACTTTCAGTAGTACCTAAGTAAAAGAGATAACCTTGTATTAAGTAATAACCGAAATTTTATTTTTTTATGAAATGTGTACTTAAATAGACTACTTACATATATCATAAAATCCAACCAAAACTTCGCTTATAAATGAAGCTAGGTTAAATAGTCTAATTCTACTGGGCTATAGCCCACGTTGGCCGAAGTGATGTAACCGATTGAATATGTGGTATTTTAAAGGCTAGGTTTATCTGGTATAGTTACATACTGAAACGAAATGATGATAATAGTGTATTTTATTGCAAAAAAAATAAATTTCCCCTTTGGTAAAATATGCATTTATTGCATGTTTAGTTTACCATTTATATATTTATATGTGTTAGTTAGGCATTAATTAGTTAGGTAAGGTAAATAGTATGTATCTCTAGTATATATTTATGTATTATATTTTCTATATGTATATATATATGAATGTACCTATTTAACATATCGGTATGTATCGTGTAGTGTATATAAAAGTATCCGTTGCTGTGGTTGGCTTTCATTCCTTCCCTGGTTCCTCCCTTTCTATTCTATTTCCGGTATCCTGCTATGTTTTTATTTAAATTGTTGGCATAGAGTGAAAAATATGATTTCGATGCAACAGTATATTTAATATAATTACCTACTTACTGTTGTGCACTTTTTTTTTTATGCCAAATAAATAAAATTGAAATTATAACAAATTCATTAATATATCTAGCTATAATAATAATTTTGAAATAACTTAAATGTTGATATTAAACAACAGCATATTAATGAAAGAAACAAAACTATAAACAGGTATGTAACTAATATTATATGACTCTTATGACTTGAATAAAGAATAATAAAAGTTGCTATATAAAAACGCAATAAAATCGTTAGCACATAATAATAATAAAATTAAACACTTATTATTTCCGAAGTTATCTATAATTAAGATCAGGTTGATCTGGTCTGTCAAATAAAATATTTTTTTAAAAAGAAATACCTATGTTGTCATTGTTACTCACCTTATTATTCAACAAACGCTTTTTTGATCGGAAATTATCATATATTGTGGTCTTCCTAATCACCGGCTCTGGGGCAGATTTAATTTATTTTATTTAGATTTATTGTTATTTTATCATTTAACAATAAACAGATTAGATGGATGTATTGTATACCTACTTTTTAAAATAACACTTTTTGGTTCATTGCGACATTTTGGCAAAACTTCTGTATTAGATAATTATATACAAAACAATACAGTTCACAAAACACTGCAATACATGAAGCCATGTTTTCTTGGTTAATTTATTTTACGAGATTAAGATATTTAGTTAATAAATATGTAATGGTGTAATGCCATTTTTTCACACTGGGCACAATGAACGTCATATCTTTAATTAGAGTTGAAAATCCAAATTCAAACCCATATTATGCCTATTACAAAGTCACTTGTGTATTAGTATTTGGTTTTCAAAAATAATTATAAATACTTTGTTTTGTATTATATGTTTAGGTATCACATACACTGATAGTAAAACTTATCAACCGTAAACCCTACCGATACCCATCAGTAAAACTTTTTAAAGAGTTTGTTGTACTTGAAAGTAGGCAGCTGTATCTAAAATTTTACTGATGTTTATTCAATTTCAACGTATCAGAATGTCAACGCAACGTGTACACCGAACAAGGCGATCCCTGGTGGATATGATAGACGTTCGTCGAATGAAAACATCCTTTGGTCAGAGACACTTGATAAGTATAGGCCCCAGGGTATACAACAAATTGGACGAGTCTATAAGGACCGCACGCAACAAAAATCTATTAAAAACACTTTGTCACAAGTGGGTTATGAATGAAGGTCGACAGGTGAGACACCAAATATTTGACCCTCTTATGTAGATTGTCTTTTTAATAGATTTTAATTATCTTTTTATTAAGTCGCTGTTCTTGTGTTTTATTCTTTGTATTAGGTCATATTCAAAATTATTTTTTAACTAGTAATGTTCATATTTATGTATAACTTTATTCCCTGGCTATATCAATTTCATTATTGAACTATTTATTGCAATGTCATTTTTCCTTCCAAAACTTTTATTCAACCTTTATCACGTTTTATTTAATGTCCTTCAACTATTTATTTTATTATGTTTTAATGATGGATATTTTTAAATATTATTCGCGGATCATATTAATGACTTAGTTTTTAGAACAACGATTAATTTTTAATATTATTAGATTTCAAGAAAAATCGTTTAAATTGCCATCACTGAACTTTAATTTTGTGCTAATTTTGCTTGTCACCAGTATCTGATGACCCCTATTCGATATATAATCTTTAAAAATGATGTTATTTTACATATGTATGCACAAGCCATTGTTTAATTCGTACGCTTGCCTTAGTACGGGCCTATGCCTAGTTAGGCGGCGTTGATTTGATGAATATACTCTAATGCTATGCTCTCCATTTTGCTACTGTTTGCAATAAAGCATGTAATACTAATGGAATAATGTACTGCAGTTATATACAATAATATTGTACATTTCCTGAAATAAATAAATAAATATTATTTTAGTAAAACATTGCCTTTGATTTACCCTGCAACTCTCAAAACGACACTGGTTAACTATACGAGATTGCTGTAACGTGATAAGTCTGCCCTTGTGATTTTTTTTGTACAAAAAAGAATTTTATTATTATTATAACAATGACGTGTTTGCATTTGTCAATGCTTAAAAAAGAGTTTATTTTCTAAACAATAGCAATCCAAACGGTCAATGTCTCTTTGGAGGCTAACACAGTCATTAATCGAGCGAATGTTAGATAACATCTTGAAATCATCGGCCAACAAGTTTTAGTGAGAATAAACAGTTTTTTCTCTTATCGAGTCGAGTACGGTATCTTTTGAAAGTACTCATTTCGCCGTTTTCAAACCACTATCGTTTCTTCCGTACGAAGAACTTATCAAAAACGTGTATGGAAAGGTGGTTGGTCCCTCCGCCCCTGATTTCTTTTAAATATTGCTACAGATATATCTCTATAGGTATATCAAGATTACAGGAAAAATCAAATGTAGACTGCCTAATCTTTTTTTAGTAATTATCAAATCTACATACAAAGCAAACAACTTCCCGCCAATGGAAAATATTTTTGGAAAATTTTAAAAACAATGAGACACGTTAGCTTAATGAAGTATATTTAATTTTAATAAGTTAACCCTTATAAAATATGCCTAACATATGAAAAAATAAACATTTTAACATTTTCAAATCAAATTTCCAAAATTTAAGCAATATCCCATATATTAAATTTTATATATTTAATATATGTTACAACATATATTAAATTTTATATATGTCACTGTACTGCAAGTTCCTTGTCTATTATTTTCTGAGGAAATTTTATCTCAAAAACGATGTAGGTGTTTTGAGAAACACTTTTCAACCATTTTCTTCAAACGAAGTACGAGTCAAATTTGCACTTGACCAATTTTCTTTGGATAAGACGTTTTGATAATAATTAAATCTATAAGTAGTGTACTAGATCTATGGCTACATTTTCAAAAACTCATTTATTGGCTATTAAAACTTATACATGAACTACGTTTTTATGATTTATTTTAATTTGCATGAATTTCTCCATTAAGTTAAATGAATTTTCCGAGGTATGGGTACAGAATCCATGAGATTCTTGCAATATTTAATAATTTGTGGATTCGTATATCATACTCGAATTTCTGCCTCTATCATATTTGTTTCTGTCTATCGACCCCTATTCTTAATTGTCCCCATAAATTGTCAAAGAGATAATTTCAAGATAATCTCGGTGAGTTTCATTGCCATTAGTCTTTTGATTTCCTGTTCGTTTCTACTGCTCTTTATTGTAAAATTTCACAAAGGGCGGGTTTATTATCATACGACAATCGTTAAGTGTTTATATGTGTGTCATTTTTGAATTCGGCCGACAGAATTAAAATGTAATTCCGTTAATTTTATCCCAACGGAAAATGATGAATCACCCGGGAATCAAACCCGAAACCACACAATCAGGCGACCTAACCACTATGCCACTGAGCCGTGTATGTCTCATCTCTTTTCTACAATGTGTTTTTGTGTTTTCTTTTCTATTCAACAGTGGCACGTTCCAGAGTGAAGTATAACTTGAAGGCACGTCTTAAAATATCGATTAGGGATGCCTTTAATATTGATATTTATTTTAAAGACACCCTAACTTTAGTCTTGTGTAGTTTGGTAGTTTGTAATACTTGGGTAGTTTGTTCCTCACAACTTTGCATACAAATTTGGCAATGCATAGGTGCCTACGGTTGTCCATAAATAGGATGGATGATTTGGTTGAGAAGACTGATAATATGATAACATTATTTAACTTGCCTGCAATTTGAACTATAAATAGGATACGAGCAAGGAGATACAATATATAAGTGCATTCTTCAAGATGAAAAACTTATTTAATTAAATTAGTCATATAAGCTCTTGCTTTTTAAAGTAATTATCTATTTTATAAGACTATATCATGGGGATAAACCCTGCTAAAAGATCGCTATACCACTTGAGCCTTTATTTCTAGTTCCAATTATATTTTTGTTCCAATTTTAATAGTATTTTCACTTAATTAATGGAATTATAAAATGAGAAATAAGTACTGATAAACGAATATTTCTACAAAATTTTGCCCCATGCCCTAATCTGAGATAAAGAAGAATTACTTACAAAATAAATAGCTTAAGTGGCTCAAAGGAAACTCACCAGACTTAAATCCCTTTAATAATTTATGGGCTATTTGTAAATCAAAGCTTCGATTAGCTAAAATAAAGATGATAGAGGGGTTAATTGAGTTAGATCTCCAGACCCATAAATCATTGAAAACAGCAGAATCTCATGAATCCCAGGCCTAAACTCTCCAACAATGATTATACGACTACGTTAACGTACGAGTAATGTTAACGATTGCATTAATTATCTTTATAGCATCATCTACGATTACTTTGACAGCTGCATTGCAAGCAAAAAACGGACTGCGTTGACCAATAGGTATATTTATCCTAAATAGTTTAATTGCGACAACACAAGTGCTGAAGATGAGCCGTTCTCAGTTTCACAGGGAGGTTTTTGAAACTTTAAGGTATAGAGTTAGCATAAATAAAAGACTCCAATTTATGCACTATTATGGAAACAATTTATGCAATATGCACTATATTGAGACGTCTATCCAGGAGGATAGTTCAAGCTTTTGGGAGTATGCTGGTAGCGAGTCAGCGAATTGCCGGTGAGGTGCCTCAGAATGTGGTCTATAAAGAGGCTACATATTCGGGTGCTACAGCTGTATTGTATTTACGAATTACTTCCCATTAGTGTTTCTGCAGAACGTACCAGCCTTAGACGCTGTCCGCGTTGAAGCGACTAATATTTCGGGTCAATATCTGAGAAACGCTGAGGAATTTTAAGTTTGATATATTTTTTATATATCAAACTTTTGTTTGATATATTAAGTTATATATATATCAATTTAAATAATTTAAATTTGATTTAAAGCGAAATTTAGGTTTAATTTTTTTATCAAATGCAAAACGCTTCGCGTCATTCTTGTGTTGCGCGTAGAACTGGCACTAGCATAATAAATTCATATTAAAAATGAGTACAAGCGTCCACAAACAACTATAGGCCCCGCACACTAATTTAGGTAGCGACTGTAATGATTGTCTTATATCTTTACTGCACGGGGTTGTAATTTTATTATTGTATACTCTAACTAATGTATAAATTAAGCTACATAATGGCGACGGAATAATGATTATAAAGCTATATTAATTGATCGTCTTTTTTATCATAGGAAAGATCGCATCGCCACATGCTGTAGGTACAACAGATACGGGTATTCAAATCCGACC
>JAOPUG010030887.1:0-14518 GCA_027564375.1 Micropterix facetella | reverse complement strand
TATACATACATACAAGAAAATAATCATATGGGCCGAAGTTTGACAAACCCTTGGGTTTTCCTCCTGCCCCAGTTTATCATTACTTTTATTTTCAGTTTCGTCGGGAATACTATATGTCGGTCGCATTGCCTTCAGCAGCGATTTCAATTTATTTAAGCGTTGATTTCTATCGGTATTTTCTTTCAGCAACCAGGCTTTCTTTTGGCAACCAGATATCTAATCTCTATACTTTTTCGCGGGTTTACATTCTACTCCGGGTTTGATCGACTCATACTGTATTACTACGAGGGCCACACTGATTGTTTCCAGAATTAATAATTAAAAATATAAAGAATGACCAACAGTCTATTTATTTATTCTCAAAATATTCTCCGTGAGCATACACTTTTTCATACGTATAAACAATTTTCATAACATTTATTCCATTCCTCCTTGGTGACCTCGAAAACATGTTTTTCATATTCTTCGACAGCCTTGTCTGGCGATGAAAACCGTTGACCGCGTAATTGAATGTTAATTTTTGAGAACAAGAAGTCACAAGATACCAAGTCGGGACTGTATGGGGGATAGATAACTCGCGAGTTCTGCGTTTTTCGTCTTCAAAAATTCGTTTGTCTATCTGGCCGCGTGAGCTGGCATTGTCATGGGGCAAGATGATGCAGCGTTTACCGTTGCTTTTACCGAGTTCGTCAATAAATTCCGGCAAGCAACTGGTCGCGTACCAATCAGCATTCAGGGTACGACGATTCTCCAAAGCAACAGTAGCTACGTGTCCAGTTTTCCTAAAAAAGAAGCGATCATCCGTTTCACGGCACTTTGCACGCGCGCCACTTTGGTTGGGTTCGGCTCATCTTGAAATACCCAAATGATCTATTGCTGCTTTGTTTCGGGGTCGTAGCTGTAAATCAATGTTTCATTACTTGTTACTATGTTCTACGGCAAATTTGACGCCCCTTCGTTCAATCTAATAAGCAGGACATTGCAGCAAGTGACGCGTTTTCTTTAGCATCAGTCAAATGGTGGGTTCCGCCGCCAAATGTCCTTATAGCCAAATGTTTGCGTAGGATTGATTGCACCTGGCATGCCTATGCTTAAGGATGACCAAATCGCATGGTAGGTCACATGTCTGTCTGGAAACACAATCATTGCTTCACTGCCGTTTAGGACGGTCTAATTATAATTTTATAAATTCGTAGATTTGTGAAACAAGAGCTTCTGGAGGGCGCATTAGAGCTTTATGTATTGTTGATGTATTGTATATCTGTTCCTCTCGTTGGTGCTTTTTCGTAGATTGTGATCCCAGTTAGTTGAAAATTGGAATTTTCCGGACCTTCAATTTACAGATATTACTACTCGTTTTTCTGTGTCGTATCTATCTTCGCTGATGTAATTTCATCCCCTTCATTAATTTGGTTTCCACTAGATCTAGTTTTTAGTTCGGGCTCCCTCGTCGAGCTTTTAGAGAGTCTATTTACCACTCTTTCTGGAGTACTACTAAACACCGGCGATGTTCTCCAGTCGATAGGTATCTCACTTTAATTTTTAAGTCAATTGATCAAGACTGCAAACAATTTGTAATTGCTGAGTTTATTTGACTTAATATTAGTGCTTTATTATATTTGCCGAGTTGTTCTGATCGCCTGACTACCTGCGCCCGCCCCGCACGGCCTCGCGGCTTGTTAATATGTACCACTTGCATTTAATTCACTGCCATAATAATAAAACAAATGTACGGACACTATGGGCGGGTGCATGGTTAGTGCTTCTTAGCTGTAGAGTTTAATCCAATCAATCGAGTTTGTCTCGTTTGGAGTGTGAGATATGTTAATGTGTAGTCGAGATTTGCTCAGTGGTGTAGTTGGAAGATTTTGGCGAAAATTTGACTTATTTATTTATTTATTTATCCTTTATTTTACATAATTACTTTCCATATAATTAGTTAATCGTACATGACAATACAGATTTTTAAGACCCAGAAATATACTAAAGATTGTGGCTTCGGCGGGATTTTATCACTTCACTAGGCATAGCCTGTATTGAAGTGATATTTAGTGGTGTTATTCTCTTGCATCCATATAGAAGGCTGCTGCAGTATTGGGATATTATAATATCATATAGCGGCCTCGGAAGAAGACCGTCACAAATGCAGTCATTAGCTTTTCGGGACGAGCAAATTAAATTTTTCAAACATTTGAAATGCGTATAACTTGACCATTTCTAGCGTTAAAAATCTAATTTTTATACCATCGGTCTGATGTGCCATGCTTTTTAAAGTTTCGTTGAATGAAAATTTCCTGGGATATTGAGGAAAAACGTTCTGAACACGAGTAAAAGTTTTATTTAAAAGTGACACTTCTACATTTATTACTCTACCAGAAATTGTAGGTATAGGAATAATGCAAATGTTTGGTCAAAAAAGACACATTGGCATTTTTTTTAAATTACTTTTAAGTACAATCACAAAATTTAAAAAAAATCACGGTTTAATGTTTTCAGGAAACAATATTACCTTTCTTAAACAATTTGAATAACAAACCTAAATAACTCGGTAAACAAAGTTTTTAAGGTACAACGCTACCTTTAAAAATACAACAAAGTTTAATACTTCGATAAACAACTAAACTTACGACTAAACATTTTAGAGGAATTATTTTCTCGGATAAATAAAACATAAGTAGTCTAATATTAATAGAATAATTAGACCAAATAATCAAAATAGCAAAGAAAGATTTCTTAAAGACCATCATATAATGGCTTATATGATGCAGCAGCAAGCAGGTATAATTTTTTTGTCTATTAAAGAGAGAAATTTTGTTTTTGTTGCTTGAGCGACACCACTTTTTTCGCTGTACGCTTTTTTAAACGTGGTCACATTGTTTTCAATGAGGCAACACTGCTTTCGTTTTCGAGTGAGTACAGGCGCAAGTTTTGCAACTTCAACTTCTTTAAAATTATTTTCACTATAAAAAGTATTTATAAAAAAATGTATTTGGAGTGTCTTTGCTGAACTTAAGAACATGAATCTGTTTTCCCAACATGTGTCCTACCATCAATATATCTGATATACCATGCCATCAATATGTCTGATGTGTTAAGTGGATGAAAAACAGCCGCGTGTGCGGCCGTTTTTAGACTTTCTGCTCGACTCTTAGATCGCGATAAACTCAAGTGCCACCGGATAGATTCTAAATTAGTTTTCAATGTTGGTTAGGTAATCTTTTGAAAGAACATCAATATCTGTCAAAAGGGGACTGAGAAGTAACTAGTTAAGTTTATTGAGTCGATAGAAAACGGCCACGATTGCGATTCAAAACTTTTGTAACTTCAAATCTATAGCGATGACCTATATATTTTTGAAAAATTTCTATCTTGAAATCGATATTGGTGAGTCGACTGATTCATATTTCAAATTGGTACATTTGGTATTTCCGAAACATGAGCAAACATTACAACGCCACCAAAAGCAACTTTTAAAATTAAATTATTTTTCATAGCAACCTATTAATCCTAACAAAAATGCTTCATTTTGTCTGCTCAGGCATGTAATGTAGGTAGAATATGTCCTTTACAGTATTTAGGCATTATCGTTGTTTGAGAAGTTATTGGTGTCGAAAGCGCGTCGAAGCTATGATGACTTATGTCCTAATGTTCTGGGTATTGGCAGCAAATTCGATGAGAATTCTTATGGTCTAAAAAAAGAATAGTACGTAGTAATTATAGTGCTATTCCAAAAAATTCGTGTAAGCCGATTTTCATCGAGTCGAGAATCATGATGATGTACCTACTCGTGCTACATTCACCAAGATATTATGAGATAGGAGGTCCCGGCGAATATTGATTTGATCTACACCTAAATAGGCATTGGCTTAGCAAAGTGCGAAACAGTTTCCTTCGCCAAAGCCTCTATATAATAAGATCCCTGAGCATATCAGAAGTCTTGGAGAGAACCATTTAAAAAAAAGTAATAGTCTATAGCTTAGTAAAAAATCCAATATATGACATAAGAGATTTGGATAAGGCTGGATCCATATTGCACGAGTATGATGCTGTAAAATAAAGGAAAATATCGTGATAGTTAACATTTGCCAAAGAGCGTAGTTTTTAATTTTATTGACGAAGGGTATGCCGGATATGCCAGATTTGAAAATTATTTTAAATTTTGAAATATTTAGTATTTGATTATTATCTATTCTTATGAATATCACTTTATTACTGTGATAATTATTGTTATAGGCATTGTTATTTTTATTTAATCAGCAATTTTCCTTGTCACATCTAGAAACTGATTTTTACCAATTATAAATTACTCATATTGATTTTTAGTCACAACTATCATGATATTCATAATTATATAACATTTCTTATTTTCATAATTATATTACGCAATGGCGCATCCAAGTGTAGGAATGCCTACCTACTAAAGAATAATGAAATGGAATTGAATTGAATTGAAGATAGACGTACTCTTTAGGTGTTCGCTTCAGGAGGTAATAACACAAGTAATGTAGTATGCGAAGAAAATTTATAAAACATCCACTGAAAAAATCGACGAAGTTATTGGAATATTGCCATTGTTAAGACAAAAATAAGGTACTTCACTAAATAAGTTAATTAATAGTTTTGTTCTTATTCCTTAATTTATGAAAAGATTTGGTCGATAATTCGAACAAGACTTTGTTCGACATCGTAACATCATCCCAAACAATATATTTTAAACTCTTCCCGTGCAAAGCCGGGGAGAGCAGCTTGTGTATTTGTATTTTAGTCAACCCTTTATTTTATCATTATGCTTTTTGGTAGCTCCATACTACAGACTATGTACAATGCGTTTCATCCATTCGATAAGCATTCATTTCGAGACCCCATGACTTGCAACTTTTATTATTACCTACCTACTGACTCCGTAAACCGTTAAGACTGTCCGTGATTAGCACGGTATCATCTGCATATCGTTTATTATTTATCGGTCGTCTATTATTGCTGACTCCGCAATTCTTTCCAGTAAATTGTAATGCTTCTGATATATGGTATAAAACCAAATCAAATAGACTCAAATTAATATGTTTTTATTTCACTTAAATATATTGTGGACATATTATGCTGAACTTCAAAAGGTCTAACTTAAACTCTATAATAAAAATAATCCGATGAATTTTATAGAACCGTCCAAAAAAACCAGATATAAAAAAAAATAATTTTCGTAGAAATTATACATATAGCGAAGTGAATCTGAAAAATAATTTGTATTAAAACCATTCATTTTTATTATTTAAGTAGTCGTCAACCTTATAATATGCTTTTTTGCAAAGAAGTTCTTTAATATGATACTTAGATTGTTTTACTGGTAACTCTAAAAGGATAGCAGAATGCAGCCCCGTCGTACTCATCTCAATATATCTCCATCTTATGCATAAGCAATAGGTCCTAGTAAGAGCTCTGGATTTAGACATTTTTTCTGTATAAATGGCAGTCATAAAAAATGTATGTATTGCATCTACCAATGTTGCTGACTGAAAGAGCAACGCGTTATTATTGCTAAAATTAATTTAAAAAATTGGGATATTGCTGCTGAAACAGTTATTGCAATGTGTGGTGGAAATAATGCTACAATTTAAAGATTAATTAAGAAAATTTATTAAATGGTCCGATTGTGGAGTCACCCATGCGTCCTTCTAGGCTGACATTCACTCGAAATCAAATAGTTGCAGCGAGAGAAGAAGTGTTAGATAGATACTGAAACTGTAGAGGCATTTTCAAGAACCATCTTATGACGAATTCTCACGAAAGATCTGCTGATGCAAATGCATGCCCATAAGATCCAAGTGATGGTATAAATCCGTCATCCGGGGATGTTTCAATGAACTTTATCGTTATATCACCTCGAGATGAACGCAGAGACTTTGTGGACAATACAATCCACTTCTTCAGTTCAGACACTGGGCGTCAGATGCCAACCCTTACGGCAAGGCACTGTGCAAAGATACCCAGCGTGCAACCTCGCCCCCTGACTCCCAGATTTCGGACGAATTTCTCCATCCTCACATATGGTCGCGGGTTTGACGTCGATTACGCGGCTTGTACCTAATGTGAACGGTAATTCGTGACTCGAATATATCGCGGATCCGAGGTATCCTTTACTCGGCTTCCACCCAAAATTGGGCGGCCAACGGATCGTTTCTAAGGATAGACGCATTAGGTTAACAACCACCCCCGTTGTCATAAGAAGCTACCCTTCTAGACCCCCACCGGCTATTCGCTGATTGAGGAAAGACCGGTAAACCGAAAGTGCATCATACACACGGGGCCGCTCGAGATATTCCCCCAGATCCACCGCACATCGGTTTTACCACCTAAAGTCCCTCTTCGGGGAGGCTGCCGGATGCGAGGTGAACCGTGAGATGGACCGACCAAAGATAACAGAGCTTGTCATCAAGCCCGAGCAGCACGGGAGTCATCCATCTCAAATAATATTTCAATAATTTAAGCAAACGGTAGTAAATGTAGCAGCTATTCTGAACTACGATGTATCGTCTGTCTTGATCGATTCGCTATCGGCTATTTGTTATCGGCTATGTACTCGAATCCATTTGATGTAACTGATGTAAGGACAACTATCAAAATATAACACAGAATCGGCCGTTGAAGGCCGCTTGAAGGGAGTCTGCGTTCAGTATATGGAGCGCTACTTAATAAAACTATCGAAATGGTCGAGCCACCCGCTTCCTATAGTGGAAATTATTAGTGTTTGGAAGCGTATTGCACTGAACTCAGGCATGAACACATGAGCTGAAATCGCATTGCTGTCATTCGATAAAAATCGACTTTCTCTCGAAATATTCGTGGTCGGGGAACCTTTTGGTATATTAATCAAATACCTTTAAATCGAATCTGATTAATTTTCATGATTTTTTATATCAGCTGAGAGCGATGCGATATCTATTGAAACTGACTTCTATCTCTTTCTTCCCTATGACAAGCGAATAGAACACTGTTGCATTCTCGCTTTGTCTAAAATACCGACGGAACGATAACGAAGTAAATAATATGTGTCTTGTAGCAAATTTCTTCATCTTTAGTACTATGATGCAAAATTTCGATATTTTAAATCTTTTCTGAATAAAAATAAAGATAAAAGCTGAAGTCATCACCTTTTCGTAATTTGCATTTTTCTTGGAATCTATAGGGGCAAACAACTTGAATAGTATTGGTAATACGCACCGTAAATGATTAAAATGTTATAAAGCAATATTTTGCATTCTTTTTATTTTTTCATTATAATTTTTCAAAAAACCAACAAATATATTATTTGTCATGCTCGATTTTAGAAGAATTGTGTCTCTGCGCTAGTAATAATAGGCTTTCGGTGTGCTGGCACCCGCTGGTGTTTCGCTTGCCTTAAGAATAGTATCTCCTCGCAAGCAATAATAGGCTTTCGGTACATTGGCTTCCGCTGGTGTTTCGCTTGGCAAATCATTGCGATTGATTTAGTCAATAGCGGCGCCTTAAAATCAGTTGTTTCAACCAACTGAATAGCGTTCACGCGAGATTTCACTTGATTTTTTATGACAACAGAGATACTGAAATAATATGACGTTGTCACTTGCCAAAATGTATGTTTTAATTAATTGACACGCGTTTTCACCTTACTTGATCGCAATAATTTAATTGCAGCCGGCAAAATTACCAAAAATAAACCTACTGACCTCAAAAGACCTTGTGAGACCTCAAAATATGATTTTGGTTTCTGTGGAACCATCGTGTATTTTTTTAAATGTATTTGTTGTGACGCTGGTATATTGACAATAATATCCATTTTTTTAACAGTAAGATGCTTAGTATTCAATTGTCTTTTTATTTTAATCAGCTTCATGCTCCTTCAAATATTGTGAGTGTTGTTCACAATTCAGCTTGATACCTGAGATGGCCTTTTGTAGGTCTTCCTTGGGTTCCTGTTTTAGCTACCCCATTATCACATTTCACGATCCAATTTAGTATCGCCACCATAAAATTGTGTATCGCTGGTCTAGAATTCGGAGTAGGTAATCGTTAGTGATACGGGCAAGCACACTGAAAGAAGTTGCAAGCTTCCAGCAGTTGAATGGTGAAACAGAAATGCCGATTGCATCGGAAATACAAATATAGTCAATTTTCGATTAGATCTAATACAATTTTACGCTGGTAATAACATTGCACTGGATTTCAACACATTTTCACGTCGGGACGCCATTACTAATGGCGTTACTGCAAGGTGAAATGTATGAGTTGTTTACCAGTGGTCCAGATAGATTGGTGTATTATGCGTATTTCCATTACATCAAAGAGCAATTGTTGGGTCCTCGCGCTACGAGACACAACTGACGGCTGGCAGTCAGCTTACTCATAACAATGAAAATATTACGATATCTGCGTATGGCGATTTAACGTCGATTTAAAGCGTATTGTGGATCGATCAAACGCAAACATTATAGTCATTGTTGAAAGTATTATAAAATGGTCATCTTAGTTGGCTGGTTAGTTTAATGAAGGTGAATTCCCTCGAAATGACTGGTAATAGAGAGAGCATTTCACGGGCTGCGAAGTGACACGGAATTACAGTACTGATACTAAACACTAGCATAAATCGTAGTTTTCTGATTACTTAGCAATATTGAGTTATCGCAGTGGTAGTGCACACTGCTTTAACGGCTTTAAAGGTGATTCGACATTGCGGTAATGAATGGCATTGTTGCATTGAAAAGTATTGGCAAGACACATCACTGTGCTACAGTGGCGTTACAATATTGCTACGTAAAGGCAGTCGTTTGGTGCAGAGATGCAGCTCGTATATTACTGCCAAACTTGGAAAATCGGCAACGACTTTTCACATACCAGCCATACACATTATTCCCCTACATTATTGAGCATGGTGACCATCTAGTCGAAACCGTGTCCTTGTTTCGCCATTATTTTAGTCAGGAAGACCGTACTTTAAGGATCTCACGTCTTTGTTTTTTTCTCAGCGAATAACTAATTTTGAAATATCACACGGAATTTTAGACTCAAACAGAATCTTAGAAGGTCAGAATGTGACTAGTTTATGAGTTTCGCTATACTACGGGCGAACCCGCTTCCTCGGAGCGTTATAACAAAAGTTATCGTCTTGTCGCCCCGAAATGAACGTACGAACTTGGACGAAGGCAATCTACGTACCAATCGCACCGCCCCAGCACGTGAGAGTCCAACTCCTCTCAGCGAAGATCTGGGCTTGAAAATTCCAAGCCCAGTGGGGCATCCCTGCGCCCTCACTCTCAGATGTGGTCAGATTTCTCCGACCTCCCGTCTGGTAGCTGGTTCAAAGTCGCATGCGCGTTCTTCTATCTTATGTAAGCGGAAATTCCTCACTGAAACATGTCGCGGATACGAGGCGCTCTTTACTCGGCTTACCACCCAAAATCGGGTGACTAATGTATTGTTTTTAAAGATAGATAGCATAAGGTATTTAACTATCCCCCCTTTCATAGATTGCATTACGCTTCCAAACTTCACTGGCTATTCGTTATTGAGCAAGGCCCGGCAGACCATCCAGTGCATCAGACAACCATCCATCCGAAGTTTTCACCGAGTGCATATGCCGCATCACCGGGATACACTTCGATCAGACCAGTCTGTCATCGCATATATCCGGGATACAGAGGGCCCTTCTTCAGGAAGGTTGTTAAGCAAAGGACGGCATGCAGACCAGTGCTCAGACGTCCAGCGCCGCTAGAGGTGTTCTCACAGATCAGCCGCCATGCACAGCGCGTTCACCGGTTTAATCTATCTTCGAGGTGGCTGCCGGATGGGAGCTGAGTCATGAGTCGGGCCGACCATGATAGATTGAATTTGGCCATTAGGACCCGAGCTGCACGACACAGGAAGTGACCAGCAGGAAGTCTCAGGAGAAACGGAAAAGCTCTGGTGATATAGGATAATGCAGCCAATCTCGAGTTTCGTGCGATTCTATCGCCATACAATACGCATTAGATATACACAGAAAATGCCCAATGAAGATGTCCTGCGACGAATGAAAAAGATAGTCGAAGTCGAACTTGCATCTTATCAAGCAGGTAAGAGAGGACTAGGGAGACGACGCTACTCTTGACTGAAAACTGGCAACAGTAGTAGGAAGTGACAACAGAAGAATTATTCCCTCAACAATCTGCAAAGTTAGGATTGTTCTAATGTTAACTACGAAAGAAGGAGATACGGGATAAATTCCAGAACGACACAGACTAGCGAAGCTGCCGCACCCGCACCGGTCGCACTGCAAATCCGATGCTTGGCTGACCTCGCTATAAAATTACTCGAATAAATATATCATTAGATTCAACTAAATACCGAGATGTACCGTTACAGATGTAATTGCTTTGGGTCCGTGAAAAAATATGGTAAACTGCAAGTAAAATGTATACAATTAACATAACTATTTGGGGATTTAGGTTGCGCCAAAATATTGGTGTTAAATTGTCTATTTTTTGTGTTGTAGCGTTTTCTATATAAGAAACCTCGGTGTGAAAGCGATGAGTTCGTATATTTTAAATTTTCCTTTGATGTAAAATTAAATTAATTTTTTTGTACGGGAAATTTTTAATATGACGGACTTTTACGGAATCGACTGACGAACAATGTAAACAAGAGGTACCCAAACTTTTTTGCCTCGTAGACCACTTGCCGATATATTTTGTTTTCCGTAGACCCATGCCTGCCTTATATTAAATTTTTAACTAACGTCAAATGTATTTTGACAGCTGACAGAGTGCTGCTCACTTTGCCAGTGATTGATTATGTACAATTCCGATTCATATCTTTATAGAAATGTACTTAATTTTTGCACGGTGCATGTTCATTTCTAAGCGACCACGACCTTGCAGTGCGGAGTATCTGAGGAAGCCACCCATACTGCACAAGTAGCACCATTTCACATGCTTATTCATGTGATCCATCTATCCTACTCGCTTGTACAGCCACACGTTGAATCGGCGCTGTGTATTCACATATCTCGGCTGCACTTTCCCTCAGTAGTCATGTGCGTTGACCTTCTCGAATCAAATAGTGATGTGATTTGAGTTGAGTGTTGATTTCTTTCCTTTACACTGGTGACGCACGCGTTTGTTTATTGTGATTTATATACGTTAAAAATACTATGCTGTACACATAATGTTTTAAGTATAATAAGACTTTTTGGAATGTCTAAATGTTGATGATGACTTGCCTAAATGTGGTTCGCTCACGTGGTCCCCACCATTTATATCTTGTTTATAACCAATTTTTTTCCAGCTGACACGGATCACCTGCAAGTCGAAATCGACCCCTGGGGGTCTATATAGACCACTTTGGGAATCACTTGTGTAAACAAATGTTTAGTAGAATCTATCGTATTTCACACATTAGGAATCCTCTGGAGTCCTACTGCTATTTTAAGGTCTGAGACTAGACAATTTCTGTAAAAAAACCGTTGAATTGGGCACATAAATAAGTAAGATCTTTACCGTAAACTTTATAAGCACCTTTGACTATAATATATACATAAATAGGATATATAATCAAGATTATACACAAAAATACGTTAATGCGTGCAAAGGACGGACTTATTGCTAGCTAACGTAGTCCTATTAACGTACAATATATTCATCCATTTCCGCTTACAATTATAGTCATCCATTTCCGCTTACTTTAATTTTAAGAATAAACAGACAGGTCGTCCTAATTTTTTATTTATTTATTTTATTTTATTTACAGCTGTCAATACAAAAAATAGTAAAAAACACAAAATTACACATTGACCCCGAAAATAGACACAGACTATGTAATAAAACTCTGCAAATTAGGGTTATCCTCAAGATATCTTTTCACCTGGTTTTCAGGACACACCTATTATTTAATTTAATTTGATTTAATCGTCACTATCGAAAACTATTTTCTTTGCTACATTATATAAACCATAAAACTAACGGCGAAACATTAATTGAGTGTACTCTTCGTAGCTATTATTACGCGCCGCCCGATGGTATATACCCGTTCCACGGCTAGTGTTTCTAGGGGATTTTACATTTACTTACACATTTATTTAGTACAATATCTAAATAAATTACCTAAAAAAAATCTAAATACATTACTAACTAATCAAAATCAACTACTAAAACAACTTCAACTACTCAAACTCAATCCAAACCAATTACGTACTTTTAACAAAGACATATAAAATGGTACATTAAAGTATACAATGTAATAGTACTCAAACAAATTTAATCTAATAGAGTAAAAAGAAATAAAGTAATAAAAAAATGGAAATAAAAGAAATATAATACAATAATCATATGGTTAAAATAACAATAATCATATGGTAAAACAATAATCCATTGGTACCACCATTTATAGTAAGTAATTAAAGTAAAATAATCAAAAACACATAAATAAAAAAAAAACAAAATCAAAATAATCAAAACAAATATGGCGATAAAATATTTAAAAATATTAAAAAAAAAAACAATAATAATAATCAAATTACCAAGTAATCATTGGTAATTTGTCTTTTAATAACATATTCTTATAGTCGTCCATGAATATTCATCATTGCGATCTATGTATAGTCCATTCCTGACTTCCTCTAGTATTTTCTACGGTCGCCGATCTTGATCCCACCTCATTCAATCTCGTCCTCCATGTCGTCTCACGTTATCCACCCAGCGTTGAGGTGGACGGTCTCGTGGTTTCATATTGAGGTGTGATCTCCATTCAAGCATTTTCCTGGTCCACTGACTATGATCCATTCTGGCAAGGTGTCCAGCCCATTTGCAGGTGCAACGTGCAATGTTTTCCACCGTGTATTTATCTGTCTTACTCCGGATCCTTTCGTTACGTTTTTGGTCACGCAGGATGATTACGAGCATGATTCGTTCCATTGCTATTTGCGCAACTCTAATCTTATCGGCTGACTGTCGAGTAAAAGTGATGGTTTCCGAACCATAAGTAAACACAGGCAAGATACATTGCTTAAACACTTGAGTCTTTAGTTTTATCGAAAGTTTTGCGCGCTTTATGTTTTAATGGCGCTAAAAGCTGCCCAGGCTTAACCCTTAACCTGTAACATCGGTCTCACAGACCCTGGGATTTTGCGTGTTGTGTTGCAACACTGCGATAGATCAACCAACCCCCGTTGTCCTGAGTACCTTTCCGCCAGTTTTCGCTCGACCGCCTTGCGCTGCGCTGCGGGCGCGTGCTTATGCGCACAAGATCTAATACGTGGCGGTCTCACAGACCGATATAACCGATAGTGTTGATTTTGTGGCGGTCTCACAGACTGATGTAGCCGGTAGTGTCGATTTTGTGGCAGTCTCACAGACCGATGTAGCTGGTAGCGTCGATTTTGTAGCGGTCTCGGGGACTGGTATATCCACTAAAGTCGTTTTAGTTTCAGTAGTGTGGATCTTTACAACGTAAAGTAAGTACTTCAGTGCTATTACTTACCTAGTAATTTTCACATTAGTGACTAGAGTATGTTTATAAAATGAATATAAAATTATGTGTAGTCGTTTGTTGCAGAATGTATTCCTCTTCATCTCAGTAAGACAACGAGGAACGTGTGTTTCGTCGGGCTGTCCGCCTTCTACACGAGCCAGATTATTTAGAAGTCGAAGATGAAGATGATTCCGATAATGACCAAGACTACTTCGAAACCCACTGCAGCTCTAGTACTTCATATTCCGAGTCCGAGGAGGGTTTATTAGATATGGAACTGAGTCGTCTGGGAGAGGTCGTCGTGGAAGTATACAAAGGGAAGAACGATTTTGAGTGGAGCTCAAAGGAACCAAGACCTGTTACTGCAAGAATACCGAGTCATAATATTTTAAAAGTTATGTTTGGTCTATTACTTCCTGCTAGACAATTAGGACTTATTAGTGACACCATTCATGCACCGTCGTCTCAAAATCCCAAACCTGCCAAGGGAGCTGGTTGCTTCCATAAAAAATTGTGATTCCTACACAGTTCCAGAAACCGATAATCTGCCCTCAGCATTCGATAGACTCGAGACAAGAAATACCTGTTTGATTTGCCCCTACTCGCGCAAAAGGAAAACTGCCTACAAATGTATAAGATGTAGCAACCCCATCTGCCTTGACATAACTTGCTGTGGGTTTAATTTATTTAAAATTTAAAATATATTAAATGTTAGTGTGAAAAATACCAAAATTAAAAATAACATCCAATAATACGTAATATTTAATAGTGAACATGGATGAAAATTGCACTTTTTATATATTTTTTTTGTAAATAAGAAAAATTACATTTTTCAAAATTCTGCAATGGTCATATACTTTATAACTATTATTTGAATCCCTTGCTATATTTTTTGTGCTTCTTGGTCCTGCTGTTTAGTGCGAGCGATGGTTCAAAAAATGTATGAAATATGTGATGATCAGTCCCATGTCGCTCAACTAAGCGAAAACTTGTTCTAGGGCAAATATTTTAAACTGCAAAACGACACTTCAAATGTCATACA
>JAOPUG010028601.1:0-14595 GCA_027564375.1 Micropterix facetella | reverse complement strand
TTCGCAGCATTGTCATAAGACTGTCCTCTACACTTTGAAATATCTATTTTACAACCCTCTAGATAACTGAGTACTACATTTGCCATTTTTTCTCCGGTATGACTTTTTAAATCTATAAACGTGAGAAATCGTTCCATGGGCTTACCATCAGACGGCGATACATATCTTAAAATAATACTTAGTTGATCCATATGCGATAGGTCAGGCGTAGAGTCAACCGGAAGGCTGAATTATCCGGCTGATTGAATTTTCGAATTTTATCACTCATTAAATCGATGAGTTCGTCGCATATTGTTTTCGATAAATATGCCGGGTTGCCTTTCCCTTTATTTCCATATCTTGGAATATGGCTTGCTAAAAATGGATCAAATTGAGCCATAAGTTCAAGTAATCCCTAAAAATTCCCATTATGTAAAGATCCAAAAGGACTCGTCATGTCCCTAAAGGCCATACCACATTCTGCAAGTGTTTGTATTACTGCAATAACTCGTAGCAATACATTTTGCCAATATTTTCTCTCTTCTTTTCCTTGTGTCTCTAGATTTTTGGTGATCCCTAGACCTTGTCTTCGACTCAAATAAGTTAGCATAAAGTCCTTATGCACTGAACTGTTTTCATGGTTGTCAATTACAATTATGTTTCGCCAATCACTAAATCCGTCAGCTGCAAATTGGCTCGGCACTTTGGATTTGTTACCAAACAATTTGCAAACAAAGCAGTACAAAGATCCTGTTGTTTGTGAATACAGTAACTATTCTCGTTTATACGTTTCACTGTTGGCTTTTTTACCGGAAAATAGTCGTGGTGTACAAAACCGGACACTTTTACCACTGGTATATGTACAGCGCGATTCATGAAATGGGCCGAGATGGTGCTGACAATTTTCTGGGCCATGATCAATCCAATAACAAATATCTTCCTCAGAAAATTCCATCCACAGCCCAGCATCTATCTTTTTATTAGGATTAACGAGTTCAATTTTTGAATCTTGAAGAGTTACAGGAATTACAGGTTCTGATTTATCGGGAACAGGAACATGTGTTTTATTTGTGCCAGTTATTTCGGAATAATCATCTGAAGGGACTGTAACACTGTCTTTATCAACTTGTATTGTAACAGATGATAACGATTGAGATTCTTGCCATACAGTATTATCTTTGCCAGATGACGTAGATTCTGATCGATTTTTTTGAAAAAACGATGCCAATTTCGGAAGTTCATCCGTTTTCTTCTTCTTTATTTCTGCCTGTTTGCGCTTTTGTGCGCCGCTGACATGATGGAAAATAATTTGAAAGTTAAAGATTACGTAATAACAAATATCCCCTTATCGGTACGATGCTCCGTGCGTGCGTACCTGAAATAAATTAGTTACAATAAACATTCTACATATTTTAGTTTAGAACTTAATAAAGATATAAAGGTTTGGATCGGAAATGGACTATGAATTATCCCGAATTTGTTTAGTCCATCGCGCCCAAGCGCGATGCGAAACCTTCGGCTTTTTCGAAGCGGTCGATGCGGTCTCGTTCGTGCGTGGATTTGCGTGCATACAGCTCGCCTCTCCCCGTCGCACTGGCTCCAGCCCTGCCCGCGCCGCCCCGCACCGCCCCCGCGCCGTCCTGCGCTGCGTCACCGTTCGCGCGTGCGCATGCATGGCAATATAGCGACGATAGGAATTTGGTCATTACAACCAGCTTTGAGGTGGAATGGAGAAAACAACATCCTTCACCATCAGATATTGCCTCTCCTTCGTGTCGGTATGTCTATTGGTGACGACACAATAGTATATTTTATTCGCATTAATGTCAAAATTTCGTCCTTATTATTTATTTGCTTATTTCTTGTTTGCTACATGTTGTTTCAACACATTGTTTTGCCTCTCACTCGCAAGTATTCACGCTCCTTTCTTTCTTCTCTTTCAGCTCACCTCTCGCCCGCCATTCATACTTCAGCTGCCATTAATTCACATACACATCGTCGGTTAGAATATCACATTTTTCATATTTAATAATAACGGTTCTCTGACCATAACGTATCATAAATTATAATTTTTTTTTATTTTTTATTTCGGGGCTATTAGGGAAGGTTTTGGCTACTGTGTATTTATTTAAATGCGCTTTTTATTTATATAAAAAAAACAACTCCACTGTATACATCTTAATCATCTTGGGCCCATCTATTGGCATTTCAATACTTTATTTAATACTGCCGGCTTAATTATATATTTTTTTTATAAATTGTGAGTGCCCGTGTTAGGGGATGTTACCTTTGATGGTCTCGCTACAACCTTCTCCGTAACAGACTAAATATGGTTTGTAGACCTATCTCTATGTAGTGTCCTCATTCTGTCTTTTTACTCATATATACTTATATACTGTTTTGTTTTTATAATATTATAATTTTATATCTCCCTTTCAGAACTTTTATTTTACCCAGGATGTTCTATATCCTGATTAGGTATTTCTACCCCCTCCATTATCATTTTTATCCGGACAGTTTGCGCTAGATTCAAATTTACTACCGTTTCGACTCAACTATTTTTATAGTGGCTACTTTTTGACTGCTTATTTCGGTTATCTTAACTTCCTTCTTTTCTTTGAAGATCAGAATTTTTACTTGTCTAAGTCGGTTTAGCCGGCTTAGTAGAAATAAAAAATAAAAAAATAAAAATATTTTTCCATACTTTAAACACTAAATTTCACCTTATTCACTATCTTCTCAGGGATAGGTATTTACGAGTTTACTCATTTTTATTATTTTTTTATGCGTTATCGATTGTTTTTCCTACTTTACCCTGATGTTATAATTTTTATTCTTTATTTTATCACAAAATTTTAATTTACCATTACTTTTTTTTTTACTATATATACTACTGATTATTGTTTTTTACACAAGCGTTTTTACCCTTATTATTATTATTATTCCTACATGTTTCATGACTTTTCTGACTTGACGGGTTTCTATTTACCAATAAACATTTATTTTAAGCTGATTTCATGCGATCTTGTTTTTTTTATTTTTTTTATTTTTATTGATTACCTTATTCATATATTTTTTCATACACTAGGCCACATTGATGAGGATGATATAAAGTAACTCGGAGAAGGAGATAGGAGATACGTTTATTAAGATTGTAATTCTCTTTTTTTAATTGTTGGTTATCATCATGGATCTCTTCTATTTTCTTACAACACTCATCGTATTTGTTGCTCATAAACTCAATAGACTCTAAGATTGAGTCATTTTGGTCCTTAGACTTACGTTGCATGTCTAGGAATCTGTCTTCTAACATGCCCGCTATCGACATTTTCAACTCGTTCATTTTCTTTGTAAGAATGTCTTCTGTAATAAGAGACTTAAATGCATCCAATTCCTTTTTGAAGGATGTTTCTGACATAAATACGTTGGGCGGATGGCTTGATGTTGGGGTAGACTTTACGGATATGTTTGTTATACCGTTTTGAAATTTTACGCATATGGACGCGTTTCTCGCTTATCTTCGTTTTCTCCCCTTGTTTGACGTTTTTCTCCTGCTAACATCATCAATCCGCTTTCACCATGTCTTTGACATGGAATAGCCCTTTCTTCTTCCCCGTCATCTCCTCGAGCTCATATGCTACAGCAGATTTCTTTTCTGCAACCCTCAGTTTCATGAACCTTGGTGCGAGCTTGCTTGAGAAAAACTCCGCCTTTTTAGATAGGATGTTCTGTCGTACCCATACTACGTCCCCCACGTTGTATTCGACTCGTTTCTGTCTGAGGTTGTACCGCTTTGCATTTTTCTGGAAGGACTCCAGCATCTTCTGTTGGACGATGTTGTACGTCTGCTAATTTCTCCAGACCTTGAGCGTGCTCTACCGCCGGGCTGACCTGTAGGGGTTCTCCTTCCTTTGGGATGTATCTGAACGGCTTGTGGAAACGTCCATCGATTATATCAGTTCTCTTCCGAAGAACAAATTTATGCCGTTGCCTCCTTTTCTGGGGGGCCACGTACCTAAGTAAATGGCCATCGTTTATGCGGTAATCGGGTTCTTTTTCGGGATCCGTACTTACGGTCTTCCACATTTTCTTATACCAGGAGGCCCATTCCATTTCTGCTATCGCAGCGACCTTCATTGGGATCCGCGAGAGACTGTCGGCGACGACATTGTTCACCCCTCTCTCGTACATTATCTCCATGTCGTATTGGGAAAGCATCGTACTCCACTGAGCTAACCTTCCTGATGGTCCCTCCAGCTTTGTCAACCACCTCAGGCTATTATGGTCTGTGTATAGTTTAAAATGGGTTCCTTCCACGTACATGCGAAAATGTCTTACGGCCCTCAAGACTGCCAAAACCTCTTTCCCTGCCGTTCTGCCGTTCTGCCGCCGACAACCCTTTCGAGTAGTATGCAATGGGGTGTTCTTTCCCGTCCATGTCTGCCACTTGTGTTTGACGCTCCTGTAGCCGTGTCACTGGCATCAGTATGTAACGAAAATTCCTTCGTGAAATCCGGGCATATGATTACTTGCGCTGCGACTAGTGCCTTTTTTAATTTATTGAAAGCTTCTTCCTCTACATCCGTCCACACGAGATCCATTTGACTTCTCTTTTTGATGCCGGTTAGTTTGCAAAGTGTCCCCGCTATTTTTGCAAAGTCCTTAATGAAACACCTATAATATGATGCCAATCCTAAGAAACTTCTTAGCTGTTTTGACATTATTCGGCCTCAGAAAATCTCTCACACAAGAAATCTTCTCTGGATCTGTGTGTAGACCGTCTCTGTTCACGACGTATCCCAAGTACTTTAATTGTCCTTTGCAAGACTCACACCTTTTTCAGATTTACCGTGAGTCCAGCCTCGAGCAGTCTTTCTTGCACCTTCAATAGCATTTTTATATGTTCTTCGAATGTACTCGATACTACGATTAGGTCATCCGCATATGTAAAGACCTTGTCGTTGAACTCCGGCCCAAAAATGTAATCCATTAACCTTGTCAGCTCTGACGACGCATTACATACGCCAAATGGTGTCCTTTCGAATACATATAATCCGCGTCCCTGAATTGCAAATGCCGTTTTTAATTTTGATGCCGGTTCCAATGGTATTTGCCTGTGGCGTCTGCTTGCCTTTCTTGCAGTTTCCACATGTCGTTATAATCACGTCAGGTGTACCACATTCAAAACACCAGTTTCGTGGGTATGTTCTACAGTTTCTTGTACTGTGTCCTTGTTTATTGCATTTCTTGCATATCGGTCGATTTCCTGCATATGTTGTTGCCGTTTCTGGTATCCTTGATACATGTTCATCCTCCTCGGTAGTGTCCTGTTATAGTTGTTATGGTATCTGCCTTGTACATTTTGAATGGTTCCTTGGTTGTGTGTTTGCTGGATTTCGCCTATCTCCTTTTTTTCCTTACTGTGTTCATAGTTGCCATCTGAAACTGACGCGATCCACTGTTATCACAGTATTGTTCCATATGTTTCGCCATTTTTAGCAGCTGTTGCATTGAAGTGATGACATTTGTCGCTATTAGCATACAGTATCTTGATGATGAGGTCAGTTTTATTAGCTCCAGCAGAGTGTCTTCCGGTATTTTCCGTTTCAACTTGTCGTTCCACGTACGTATCGTTGTCACATAATCGTCCATTGACTTGAATGATTGTTGCTTGTGCGTTTGGATTTTTATGTCCAATTTCGTGCGATGATTTAGGTCTTCGTATTTATGGATCAACATTTCTTTCAGCTCCCTCCACGATTTTACACCCGACCTTACAGTTCTGTACCATCTCAAAGCTGTTCCTTCCAAAAGGTCTGTGAATCCTCCTATCAGTTCTTCATTCGATACTCATCTCGACAGTCTTCTATCCTCAATGTCCTCGATGAACTCGATTACTGATGAATGTCCTCCAAATCTTATACCCCATCGATACAACGACGGCCTCAACCTTGACTTCGGCGAACGTGGTCTATCCTGTGCTTCTTTTCTGTATCCGGTTCCAGGTAGCTGGTCTCCGAATCCGCATTCGTATTCTTATCTGAGCTTCCTCGATTCTTTGCGGTATCATACTTTCCCGCTTCCTCTAGCTCCCGCGCCAAACTCTTCATCTCAAGCTCATCCTTAGCTTGCTGTGCCATCTTGCCCTCTAACATGAGTCTTCTATTGATCGAACGTCTGCGCAATCTTTCCAGTCGGTCCATTCGAACGACCGAGAGAATGAAGTCAGCTATCCCTTCTCCTTGGATATTAAAACATCAACGACCAAAAACAATATCAAGTTATCCCTATCCAGCAATGAAAAAAATTTTTTTTTTATTTTTTAAATAAATTAAAAACCTTAATATCTCTAAGTCCTATCCAATAAGCTGAAATAACATAAAATTAAACATAACTGTGACCAAATTCCTGAATTCCAATAGTTTGTATGATTATAGCCCAGTATTTTTTTTAATCAAAAACCAAAAATCGATTTGATCTACTTCTTTTTTTTTTTTAAAGAAAACCCATTTTTAAATTTATTTTCTATAATAGACTCGTATTCCCGTATTATTATAACCAAAGATACGTGCGGTTTGATTTTATAATTTTGTTTTGTCTTCGTAATATAATTATATTTTAATATTTTTCGATGTCCACCGAAAATTGGCCTATCTACTCAACTCGTTTCCTACTATGCCGTTTTTATTCCGGCATCACGTGGCGCGCGTATTCGCTGCGTTTTATCAATTCGGCATCTATTTGCTCGCTCTTCCACACTGTCGCTGTATTTGCTCGTCTCTCCCCCTTACGTTTGGCTGTCACAGCTTAAATTTTACACTCGGCGCAACGAAAACCAGTTTCATAAATTTACATACAAAAAATACATACGTGAAGCGTAAAACTTTTGATTTAGTGAGAGTTACCATCTCCATGAGTACACTCGCCCGATCTACTATATCCTATCTATCATACCATATAAATAAGTTATTCATAACATTCGCTTAATTAGATAATACATAAAATAACGGGCCATTAATAAATAATATAATGAAATGTAATTTCAAAAGTACAGAAGTTATATATTCGCGCCGGTCCTGATATTGAACCCACGCATCCAACATTCCGCCGCCGCTGCCACACTTTATTTCCTAAGTATGAGTGCATAGGTACTTACCATGTGCGCAGTCATCCATGAGAGCACTAATCTTCTAAAAAAACTCTCTACGTACGTAATTATCTTTCGAGTTATGATATTAATTTAGTACCTATAAATAAATATGCAATCGACGCAAGACGACACAGCGGCAATGCGTACGCACGCACGGATAGAACTGAACAGACTGACTGGACTGAACGAAGAAGGAATGAAATTAAAGTCAGCTCGGTATTGAGTGTGAGAGATCGGGGTGGGGGCGCAGGCGCGGCGAGGGTGTGACGGGACAGGACAGGACGCACAGTCGTACATTATTTTCGAATCTCTCCGTTTAAAGAAATTGGAATCAAAATGTGTATGGAGAGGTTATATTTTACGCATAAACCTTAATAAAAATCGATAAGTACAGGACCTTGTTGACTTTTTTGACGACCCCATAATTATCTTTCGCGACCACGTGCGGGGTCGCGACCCCAGGGTTGCGGAAGGCTACCCTAGTTGGTCGGCATATTTATGCTTTGCTATAATGGCGACAATTGCCATACAAAAGTAAGATGAAAATATTTTAGTTACTTTTTGAAAAAATATTTATAGCCTATCCCAATTTGTACATCATATTTCTTGCCCCTCTTGGGTGCCAATTCATATTGTGCCCCACGTTGTGGCGCTAATTTATGCGGTGGTCCCGGTTCAAACCCTGGAAAAGGGTTCAGGCTTCAGTTGAACCTGGCAACGGATCCCCAGGACCCGCGAACTGCCTTGGCAGCATCCTGGAAGTCTCCACACGATTCGCTAACACATGCGATAAGTAGTATGGTCTAATTGACCCGGGCGCCACGGTGGAGGCTCCCAGAAGACCACCCTTCCTCGCGCAGTTCCCCGGTTCCTTCCCCTGATCAGGTGCTGACCCGACCGCCGCCTACTTCAACTACCCCCTCCTCGATCGGGCTGCCTAGATCAGCGTGGTCGTGGGTGTAAACGATCGGTCCTTAATCGGACGCACTGTGAGCAGTTAAAGTTCTCCACATCCCGAAGCCCTTCATCGTCCCTACTACCTTCAATGAAAAGATTTAATTCCCAAAGGCACTGACAAAGTGAATTATCGACCGTCGCGATCTCGCCCGTCTCCTACTTGCCGTTTTGCGCGTGGCAGGGCTGCCGCATACGGCATTACGTATATTATCGAGATATTATATGTGGACACATGGACACTATATATAGTCGTAGTATATCCACACACTACAGGCCGGCTAGTAGAACCCGTTCGCGCCCCCGCGAACCACTCCAAACAACACGCAAGACGAGGCTAAGCCCAAGAAGAGGAACGATTGGGTAGCGACGGAGACATCTGTTTCGCCATGGTATTAACTATAAGATCCGACAATTTCCTGAGAAATATTTTCTAAAATAGATTTTTAATTGTATATGAAATATCTTTTATCACTTTTTACCTATATCCCCATTTGTAAAATAATATATTTTTTTTTTTAATTATTGCTGTCGTTCACCATGTTTGTTATTTTTCTTGGAGATTTAATATATTTTCATAATATGGTTTCCTTCAGTGGTCGTACCCTTACATTCCATTTTAGGCTATTATTTTTACACCTACTTTACTTTTTACTATTTACTCAAGAAAATACTTTTTGTAGATCCGGTTATGGTTCGATACTGAAAACAAAACATTAACATTTCTTATCTAATTTTCAGAGTATAAAGATAAAACAACATCTACGTATTTTCTTATATCAAAAACAAATAAACTAGCCTTCCTAAAGTAAGTTTTTAAACACTAAAATATCAGTAAACATTTACGTATTTTCTCAAAATAAAGCTTATGTAAGTTAAAGGCTTTATCGCCTGGTGCTGTATTAAATTAATTAAACATTCTAAATTACAATATAACCCTCTAATTTTACGTTACTTTTCTGACAAAATATATTTATAGATGTTATAAATTACTCCTAAAATTTCAGTTCTTTCGCCGTCAAAGATTCGCGACACTTCAATGTTGGTGTTTGTACTAAATTTTCTCTAGGCACGGGGAGACAATCCGGCCTGTTCTCTAGGCACGTACGCCTGCTTTTTCTCGTATTGGTATTATGACACGTATGTGAAACGTAACGGTTCGGCGGCCGCAGTGTCCGCGGCGGTGGTTTTGAGGAATCAGAAGTAGAATAAATTTTTTGATAGCACAGCCGTGTATAGGCAGTCATACGCGTATAAGCAGACGTACGGGTATACACAGGCGTGGTTGAAGAATAAGGCCCATTGACTACCGATGATTCATAAATTTCAATGGTATGTATTATTTCTTAGGTTATGAATGCATATCTATTATTTTCATGGTTGATTATTAAGCACTGTTGATTATTGAAATTAGTTAAGTAACATTCTATTTACAAAGACTATAAGATGATTATTAATAGAGAAAGGTTTCATCCCGAAATTCTGCGGTTTGCAAAACTTTTACATTATTAATATGTTATGTTATTATTAAACACGTGAGTACCCATCAAACCCTATATATTCCTAAAATTGTTTCAAACTAATTTGCCCTGCATTCTTTAAATACCGTTACCAAATTATAAACCTTTAATTTCACTTCAAGTATTTTACATTTCAGTATTTTACAATTCGTAATATATTTTTAATTTAGATGCGTTTTTTAAAATGACATTTGGTCGCCCCTTATGCATATTTCCATGTAAGTAACTCCTCGCAATATTTGGTTCTATGTGGCAATTATGCCTTGACATTTCTATAATATGTCTCAGCCCCTAATTCAGCCGCCATCTTGGGACCAAAAATGATTTTCGCAAGATACCTCTGCCTCTATGATTCTGTTGGTGATAATCGATTTTCATTCGTTTGAATCGGACGATCCGCCCGAAACGATCCCCTATGTTTTTCACATCGTTTACGCAAAAAGCAAGGGTGACCTTTTTCTCCATTAACAATTGGGACAACTATGTTAGGTTCGTCTTCTTCTTGTGCCGCTCCGCTATTTCGCGTAGAATATCGTCCATTCCACCTAGAAAATTGATATTTTATGGTGTGTTTCTCATTCGTCTTCTCGTAGACCTCCGTCAGTTTTCTTATCGTTGTCTTTTTGCAATTTTCTTATAGCAACTTTGATATTCTTAATGGGTGGTAGAGCAGTACACTCCTTCATTGCCTTAATCAAAAGCGGACCCCGGACAGAGTATTGTTCCTTGAGAATCTCCTTGTCCTTGCCTTAACAGGATTATTATTATTACCCATTAATTACCGCTACGTGATCTGTCCGGTTCGACCACCTCTAGCGTTCAATTTAAGTCATTCTAGCATGTGTTACGTGTAATTCTCATATTTGCATTTAAGTGATGGATAATTGTACACATCAACTCTCGAATTGATGGTCACCCCAGGCAGATGACAGCCATTTCTACCCAGTCTTTTTAACCGTGGGGAAAACAGTCATTTCTTGGCTACCTTCAGGGACAAGACGTCAACTCGACAGTTCACGACTACAGTTAAAGATTACTTCCAGCGATTCTCAGCATTAAGTTAATTTTTAGCAGCAGTATAATATCAATAATTCTTTATAGACATCTTGGTATCTTGGAGGTATCTTGCAACCAAACAAACATTTTACAGCAAACCGATGTATGCTTACTTATTTAACAATAATACTAATTAGTATTGTTCTTTGTCTGTCTTGCTTTGGCACCCCTAGAAACATTTAACTTGTATACATTAATCACCTGCCTTACAATTGTCAGACATAGTTCTATTTGCGAACGACTCATCTTTAATATTTAAAATTGCTCGTCGAAAAGAAAACTTACACGAAGCAAATACAGCCCTGTCTCTCGTATTAAATTGAGTTACCGCAAACAATCTTGTACTTGCTAAATTCTACAAAAACAAAAGGTATAACATTCACATTCCCAAATGTTAGACAGGTTGATAGAAATTTAATATTAGGAAAATATAGACTAGAACTTGTAGATGAAACTTTTTTTTTTGGATAGCGATAGACCATAAGTACAATGGGTCCGCATATATCAAAGTTAACTGATAGACTTGGCTCTGCAGCGTTTGCTGTTAGGAAAATCAGACAGCTGACTGACATGATAGCATTATGTCTTATGGTAAACAAATTGGGTCCTCTTTTATGGGGCAGTGAATTCACTGTTATAATAAAATTCCCGAAGAAACTTTAACCTTGCCGGGACAACAATTTAAGTGAGATATTAAAAACAACCTGTGTAAAAAAGCATATAATAAAATAGATGATTACTTAATTGACAAAGATGCATCGTGCTAATCAAAATCCATATTTTGCTCAACCGTCTCTTTAAGCACTCTAAGTGCTACAACCCGAAGGCTATATTTAACTTTATGGACTCTTTTAATTTAAGACGATTTTTCTAAGTCAGAATTTATGATATTGTATTTTGTATTGTCCACTTCAATATATAAAAGGCTAGCTTTGCTGCCGCAGAAGATCTATCAATACTGACTACTGCCATATCGCTGCCTTTGTTGACATATTTGCATATATACTTGATGAATTTACAATATTCGACATTGATATGAGCTTTAAATGTTTTTGATAACAAAGGAGAATATGGTACAATCCATCTGTTGTCGATTTTAACGTCAACATTTCTCATTCTGATTATTACTGTATGACCCCTATTTTCTGTTTTGCGTCGTCTATATTTTGAATATCCGTCATCACCAGTGCATGCTTCATTAAGTAAGTCGCTGAATACTATTTCGTGCATTTGTTATCTACCATGCAAGGAGCTTTTGGATTCATTGCTCCGCGTGGTCCTTGTACCATGTTTTTAATCACAATATCGAACCGCAGTGGGTCTTCTTCCGGTTTATGAATTTGTGCAGAAATGATATCATCAATTTGAGCTGTATATATTTTTATTTTGAGCCATATAAGAATGTGGGCATGTGAAAGTCCTCTCTTCTGTCATTCAATGGAATACATCCGGAAGCGAGTTTCATCATAATTGTGATTCTTCACAATTAAGTCCATCAATTTCGTGAGTCTTGAATAGTCGGGCAGTTAAATCGTGTCGATCGGATGGAATCTGACCGGGCAATAGAAGCTCTTTTATCTCGTCCCATTCTGGATTGCATGTAAATGTGATGAAAAAGTCGGGCCGGCCGTATGGACGCACATATGATGACCTTGGAGCCAGACTGGTCTAAGTGACATTTTTAGCAAAATAGACTTTTTTGCATAATGCCATATAAAATTCATAATTCTTCCATGCCACACTGATCTAAGGACTCTTCAGTGATATTTTCCTTGATAAATCGCAACATATCACTATAGAATTGGTGCGATCTGCAAAATAATAGGACGATATAGTGATCTACGTAACAAACTGCACTTAGATCACAATGGTCTCAATTTTACTAGAGTTGAAATCGTTTTTCGTTAACCAAAGTGGTCTAAGTGCAATACAGGAACAAATTTATTTATTCGTGTTTACGTTATTTACATACTGTTTATATTATAAAATTTATAAAATAGGAACAGAAAACATGGATAATGTATTTATTTAATTACAACAACACTAAATATTTCTTAAATATGCATTACGGAATAAAAATTCTATTTCTGGGATAGCCGAAGGAGACAAGAGGGGAAAACATGTTCCCGCTAACAAGATATCTGATGAAAAGCTGATATTGGTAAGGGATCACATTAATAGCTTCCCAAAATATGTAAGTCACTATGGAGAAAGGTAATCAACTCGCCAATATTTACGCCCTGACCTTTCGATTTCTAAAATGTATGATGTCTGATATATATGGGGCGAATATTTGATATATATGGGGCGAGGGTGCCCACTGGGTGTCTTTGCCCAGTGTCTCACCGTATGGGTTGGCCTTTGACGGGCCGTGGTTGAGCTGTATTGTGGATTGTATTGTCCAAAGCTCTTGCGCTCATCTCGAGGCGATATAACGATAACATTCGTTGATACGCCTCAGGATGGTAGATTCGCCCGTAGCATATAACTCAATCAAACCCTATGCAGAACAACCGCCAATCGTGGATGAGCCAATCATAGGAGGGAGAAATACCGACAGGCAGTTGAATTCCATATTATCAGGGAAGTGAAAGTACGAAAATCGATAAACTACTGCCTTATATAGGAACGCTTTTACGATGTCTAACTGGAAGAACTGTCGCGTGGTCGTGTGGTCTGCAAGGTTATTTAAGCGTTTGTAATTTACTCGAATTTTACAGTAAATTACAAACGTTCCATTTTCTTTACTTCTTCCACATTAAAGAAAATTATATAGAATATAAAACAGCTAGCAATGCCGGTGGTGTCTCAACTATTTATTAATAAATGTAATTAAAAAAAAGGTCTTCATCCTCAGTATTTTAGGCCTCCGTCCACACCGATACATCCGTCATCCGTCCATCTGACCGATTATTATTCGACTATAGATACGGAGAACGGCCTTTGCCTGTCATGTTCAATAAGCGACAGAAAACGACATAGCGATTTTTTTGTCGTATCCATTCTGTCCGAATTGAGACCAATGTCAATGGGAGGGACTGTTCGACGTCATATTTTATTAAATCTTTTTAATAAATCCTTCGGTCGTATTTTGGGTACACCTTGAATCTCTTTAAATTAATATTTCGTGGATGTGATGAGATTGGTCATTGATGACGTCACAGTGTACTGACGTCGCTCGTATGTGATTAGGTGATTTTCTGATGTCGATTGACGTATGAGCAATGGTTTCATACCATATGATTTTACAGTATTATTTTCGGAATGGGGATATTATTTGCCTTGATATTTTTGTTACAATTCCAAACATGCATTTAGGTCAGATCAGTCTCAGTCGATCGGGTACTAACATCCGTTTATACGGGAATTTTACATATTTTGATGTTTCTTATATTTTACAGCTTTTTAATTTTTTCTTGTTAATAATTCGGTTTAAATAACTTATCTTAGGGGTTAACATATAATGTAATAAATCTTTTTCCTTTGTCATTTCGTTATTTTTTTTTTAAAGGAAACCATTTTGATGATATTGTTGGTTTTTATTAAGGAATCTAACCAATATCGGTTTGAAGTATTACTATTTTTGACAGCGGTTTTCTTCAACTCACGTATTTAAAGTGCGAAATTAAAAATTATATATATTATCGAGCTATATCCTAGTTTATTTTTTAAAAAAAACGGTCTTAACTCTATACCTGTACAGTGGGGCCTTTCAGATAATAATATTAGGGACTTATTTAAAACACACAAATTGAGGTAGCTTATTTGATGTTGTTAATAATATTAACTAGAAAGAAGTTACTATGTATTTCCCATATATTTTACATGGACTATATATTTAACCACATATTTTCCGACTAGAATTAATAAAATTAAACCCTAGTCGGTATTAAACTCAACAATGGTTTGCCCATTCAATTAAAAACTCTGACCAGT
>JAOPUG010026075.1:0-14674 GCA_027564375.1 Micropterix facetella | reverse complement strand
CACAACACCCCCGCAACCCCCCCCCCCCCCTCCCCCCCCGCGGGGTGGGCGGGGCCCGGAGTAAATATTTCAACTAGGTATAAAATGTTATATTAATAGTTAGATAAAGGTTTAACCTTACATATTTAATACTCTTCATATCTTATGACTAATATATGTAGGCGGAGGAATATCGATGAAAACGAGACAAAATGGTTTATGTGTTTTATATTATTAGGCTTTTTAAAAATAACATATCCCTAAAATAACGTGTAAAATAAGTGAGTTTGCTTAGATTGGAAGATATTTTTATATTACTTTGGCCACC
Organism: Micropterix facetella; assembly: GCA_027564375.1. Lineage (NCBI taxonomy): Eukaryota > Metazoa > Arthropoda > Insecta > Lepidoptera > Micropterigidae > Micropterix > Micropterix facetella. Next base: position 14,367 of record JAOPUG010026075.1, on the reverse strand, counting down.
TAAGTGGCCAAATTCTAGGAAAAAGTCACACAGGGCTAGAGACTATCAACTACACAAAGTTTTTGGCAAGCTTTTTCTCTCAGATCAATTAAAGCGGAAGAAAATTTGAGTCATCATGAAGGTTATCTCTAACGTAACATTTGAACCCCTTCCACACAGTAATTTCTCTTTATTTAGTGAGTCATTACAGGAAAGGCACAATGGATCTCTCGTGGTTTACGTGCTCAGCTCAGGTAGTTATTTTATATTATCCTGAACATTTTAATATAGTATACATACATACAAGAAAATAATTATAAGGGCCGAAGTTTGACAAACCCTTGGGTTTTCCTCCTGCCCCAGTTATTATATTGGTTTACCAATGAAGCAGTTGTGGACTACAATCCATCTTTTTATATTAGTATACTATCGCCAAAGACATCGATTTTATCAGTATGTTCATACAGCCTGATCAATGAGCATACTTGGTGGAGACTATTAGCCGTGAGTGGTCTTCGTTAGGTACTGCGCCAGCAACTTATGCCAGCGTACCCTTAGATAATTGCTCAGTTCAAAATGCTGACATTGACTAGGTTGTCATTGTTAAAAATATGCCTTTAAGGTGAATACCTCTCTCAAACATTGAAAAACTGGCATTTTACAATCAAATTTAATTGAATCACGCGTGCATTTCAACCAAAATAAAAGTATGTATCTTGTAACAAATTTTCATAATATTTAATATTACGATGCATAATTGTATTATTTTGATATTTTCTGAATAAAAGCTGAATTCATCACGTTTTTGTAATTTGCATTTTTCTTGGATTTTATAGGGGTAAACAACTAAACCTATTGGTAATATGTACCAACCTATTGGCAATATTTTGCATTCTGTTTATTTTTTCATTATATTCTTTCAAAAAACCAAAAAAAGATGTTATTTGTCATGCGCAATTTCAGAAGAATGGTATCTCCGCGAAAGCAATAATAGGCTTTCGGAATAGTGGCTCCCGCTGGTGTTTCGCATGATGAAACAATGGTATCTCCGCGCAAGAAATAATATACTTTGAGTGTATTTACTTCCGAGGGTTTTTCGCTTGGAAAATCATTCCATTTGATTTATACAAAGAGGCCTTAATCAGCAACGACGCCTTTATTAGCAGTTCCTAGCTTGTTCACATTAATGTCAATAATATGGAAAAACTACAATACCCTTTTGTCTGAATATCAAAAAAGATAAAATAGTCCCCTATAATTAGCACTAAATAGAAGAATTCCGAATAGCTGCTAATAGCATGGGAATCTCAATCATGTCCTCCAATGTTTGTTAGCGGATTTGGCATGTTGAGAGGTGAATATATTTCAGCTTATTTTGATAAATCATTGATATTAATGTTGGTTATAAGTGTTTAAATTGCATATAATACATTATTCCGCTTGCTAAACCCGTTAATGGGCATGCTGATAAACCACATGAGTGGGCGTCAAACACTGTAGAAAAGCAAAGATATGCCCATGTATATATTATTCTGAAATGTTAACCAACACCGGTTTATATAATATATTATCTTATTTATTCAAAGCAACGGGAAAAATGGACGATGACTTAGGCAAGCGGTGTAGAACGCATCATTAACTGTAACGTATGTAACATCCGTAGCCGCGTTGAAATACTGGTTTACTTGAGATCACCGAAGTTAAGCAGCGTCAGGCGTTGTCAGCACTTGCATGGGTGATAGCCTGAGCACTGCCATGTGATGTTATAAAAGCTGGCTGCCTGGAAGATGATTATTAGATATTAAAGTGGGCCGTTACCGCAAAAGGATATAACTAAACTAAACTAATATATGTTAGTATTTAGGAATAAGGGACATTAGGTTTACATTGTGCCGGCGCATCAATTAAGCTGAATAAATATAGTTTTTTTGAATAGTCTTTGTTCAAACTGAAACCGGAGGAAGTCGACCATAACTACCTACATACTGAAAAGTTTCAATAAGCGTACATATTTAATTTTTTCTCAAATTTAAATTATTTGCATTTTTTTTCTGAATTACTTCGGCCACCCGAGTGGCCAAGTCTGTAAATCGTGCGGGAAAAATGTTAGTATGCACGATAACTCGAGTAAACTATGACCGATTTAGGAAAATCTTTCGGCAATCGATAGTTATGGCTAATGCGCAGAGCCCAGTTAATATTTGTTTATGTACATCCTAAGGTTTAATTTTTATTGTAATAAATAAAATAATACAATTCATTGATGTGTAATTGGGCGAGGGCTGAAGTATCAGGTGAACAACCGCGCTACGACGGTGCGTGAATACATGATTATGTCATTCCCCACGCCCTAAGAGCCCGAGTGCGAGCGAGATACAGCGCTGCAAACGACATCACCCGAGATGCTTAAGGGTGACTAGTGTGACACGAGCCTACGCCTTATCAACTCGTATGAGCGCCTAATATCGACGCGGAGAAATGACTATGTTAGATAGGTAAAATTAGATGGAGTTTTTTGCGAAATCGGACGTAGTTTACTCGTTCGTGCATAGTAACAATACCTAGCAGGATTGTAAGAAGACTTGGCCCCCTCGAGGGGAGGAGGAGGGGGAGTAAATTTTTCAACTAGGTGTAAAATGTTATATTAAACGTAGATAAAAGTTTAAACTTACGTATGAATACAATATTTAATAATATTCCTATCTTATGAGTAATATAGGTGAAGGAATATCGATGAAAACTAGACAAAATGGCTTTATGAGTTTTGTATTATGCTTTTTTAAAATAATATATCCTTTCTAAATTTTTCGCGTAAAATAGAGTGAGTAAATATTGGAAGATATTTTCATATTACGTCGGCCACCTAAGTAGCCATATCTTGAAATCGTGCTCAGTGTTGTTACTATGCACGATAACTCGAGTTATCTAATTCCTTTTCATTGTGGTAGTAGTCATTGCAGGAGCGGCACAATGGATTTCTCGTGGTTTACGTGCTAAGTTGAGGTAGTTTTTTTAAACTACCCTGAACATACCCTGAGCTTAATATATTATACATACATACAAGAAAATAATCATATGTACCGAAGTTTGACAAACACTTGGGTTTTCCCGCTGTCCCAGTTTTACTAATGAAATCAGAAATGTTTAACTAATTAGATAGTTCATTACCTTACTGACAAAAATTGACACTAGGATGTCGTATATAAACATTGTAATCAAATAAACATCTGATTTAATACTCACTGCCATGATTCCTGGTTATTAAGAGATTTATAATGCGCGTAGTAGTACCTGATTTAAATAAGATAAAACGAATTTACCATGTGAATTTTGTAGCACCCGACGTTTCGGCGACGTTTCAACCGCGTTGACTAGAGTAGAATGAAGTGCTGTAAATCGTCGTTCGTTGTTCTGCGGGTAGGCGGCAAACTACAGCTGTTTGAAACTTCGCCGTGCACATAATACTCTATATTGTGTTACGTCCTTGCGCTAGGCGATGGCATCGAAAACATTTTAAGAAGATGTTTCCTCATAATAGAGAGTTTGAAACCCTCGTCTCTATTGAAGTTCGGGGTTCTTCCTATTCCATTGGCTTCCTAGATCATGCAGGGAAAGTATACTAGTTCTTTTGATAGCGATTTTTAATCTACACCCGGTCGTTAAATCCGCTTTGCGATATACGTTTGTGGATCGCCAATTTTCTTGTTGAACGTTTCTAACAGCTTTGATGTGTTTCAACAGTCGAATGGCAATGGACCTCTTCGTTAGTCGAATATTTATTTATTTTGTCAAATGTTATTTAAAAGCTTTACAGATGAATGCCATTCGCCTTTGAATATTACATCTAGAGTTTTCAAGTATATAATAACCGACTCAGTGAGTAAGCTAATTAAAACATGAAAATAAAAAACTAAGCGAAACGAAATAACTATTTATGATAAAAAAGAGTTAGCGGGGAGTTGCCTTTTTAGCAGCCAAAGGGATATGCCAAAGATGTCTATGTCAGCGGGTAAGGAATTAAGAAGGGCTATAACCCTTCTCACTGGCCTGTCTATAACAATATTTGTAGATGGTGCGGTACATTAAACAATCAGGCCAATTCTCTAGGCACGTACGCCTGCTTTTTCGCGTATGATACGCGAAAAAGCAGACATACGCGTATATTCTTCTTCTCGTATTGGTATTATGACAAGTATGTGAAACGTTACCGTTCTGCAGCCGTGGTGTTCCCAGCAGTGGTTTTGAGGAATCTGAAGTGAAATTATTTTTTTGACAGCACAGCCGTGTATAGGCAGCCATACGCGTATAAGCAGACGCAAGCGTATAAGCAGGCGTGGTTGAAGAATAGGCACCAATATATGCGATCTCCTCGCTATGTAATTTACCGGTGCGTACAACTCTAAGCGAAATATAGGCTAATCCATCGCTCCATTCGGTTTTACACGCATCACGGGTTGCAATGGTATTACATTTTTTACAGGCATCAGTGTTTGAAGATTGTTTTTATATCAAATGTGTTTAACTCTTTCTTATTCGATCTGTCACGCCTTTGAAGTATGGTGAGAATACTCGTGATTTGCTCGGTTTCTGAATTTCTTCTGTATTGGATCGTGTGCGTATTTCACGATATTTTCTGTAGCCATTTTTCTTAAGTACGTACATCATTGACATGTTCCATCTCTTGCTGAAAATGCTCAGCGTCGCATAGATCACGTTTTCGATTCATGAGCGACGTTTGCACTGAATGTAGATGGTAAGTATGATGGTCGAGCAAATAATAAATAAATACATAAAAAAATTGTCGTAAGGAGCTGTTCCACCACTGTTAATCGGATAATATGAAATAACTACTCGAGACAGAATAATATGTAAATGCTGCATAGTATAATAATAATACGGTACCCCCAGTAACAAATATATATATATATTATATGGAAACGCCCGTCTACTCTTTTCTTGCCCGTGACGTAGATTTGGAATTTATAACCACGATAAATTCAACGTCCGCGTCAATTCACTAATTTTGCTATCTGTTGGTCAGCTGAAATGCAGGCGATAATACCAGGATTTACGCGTTACAATTTCGTGATATATGAGAAATCCTACTACATGGGCTGTTGTGTCGCTGCCTGCTCTACATCGCAGACTTAAATCCCCTTTTAAGTCAACCTTCAGCCTTTATGCCGACTACACTAAGTTTTTTAGTAATCTTTTCCTAAAAATTGAAATCCATGGCGATGTCAACAAGATGAAGTAATAGACTGAAGAACAGATTTAGGATTTGTCACCTGCTGCGAGCGAAACCGTCGACCCCGGAACGTTTTAACTATATTTATCATTTTATCAGCTCGAGGCGAAACGCAGAGACTTAGGACGTAGACAAATCTACGTACCAAGCTCCACGACTGCCCGTAAGAGTCCAACTCCTTACCGCGAGGCACTGGGAATTTTCAAACACAGTGGGCCTCCTAGCGCCCTTACTCCCAGATGCGGATCAGATTACTCCGATCCCCCGTCTAGTTACAGGTTCGAGGTCGCTTGCGCATGCAATATTTCGATGAATGCGATGCCACACATGAATTTCGTTAACTACTTGTACTTATTCACGATTTTATGGAAACAGATTTTATGGAAACACTTTTTTCACTAAATATAACTTCTGTCTAATTTATTTTCTTGTTATCTTCTCCTCTGTATGATAGGATGTATTGTTGAGGCCCACGAGGGGAAAAGAGGGTGGAAAGGGAATCTACAGCCTTCCCCTGCTTTTCCCACTTATTATTTTGAACAGCGAGGCAAGGCCGGATTCCTGTAAATCCTTGCGGCGTTGCGTCACCCTACGTCGCATTACGTGCAATGGTGTGACGTAATCTGCAGAACGTTCTCTTTGTACGATTTGGTGAGAAATCCTAGAAATGTAGCATTGTAGGATGAAAATATATGACGGTGATGATGATGATGACAAGCCAGCGTCGCGTATTCTTGCCAGATGTAAATTGCACAATATGCCTGCTTAACTATTCCGTTCGTGTAGGGGGCTCCTTTTCTTTGATAAGGATCCCCCAGGACGCCTTAATAAATCATGAGGGCGAGCCGGGAAGTATGTGCATAACCCAAATGCCTATATACCAAATTGACCTCCGGGGATAGGACCGAGCGAAAATATCCCGAAGGATTTTCAAGGCGTCGAACCGCGTAAGGATGAATTGTATTAATGTTCTATTACTGGAGCAAGTCGTAGCACAAACAAGATTACGTTAACAAGAAAAACCAAGAAACAGACAAAAATAAACGAAGAATGCACAAGAGGAACACTGTCTACTGTTCGCTCGGTGATAGGCTTTGGAAACATTTTAAAAAGAGGGTTCCAAGTGGTAGAGAGTTGGAAACCATCATCTCTATGATGTTAAGAGTTCTTCATAGTTGGCTTCTTGGATCATGCAAGGAAAGTATGATCATGCAAGATCATGCATGTTCTTTAAATAGCACAATGACACTTTGAAACTGCATCTATTACATTAAATTACATTATATTCGTGTCCAATTGGCGAATTTACCGCTCTTGGACGTGTCACAATATAATAGTTAGGATTATATTATTATAAGCTACTATTAGTAACAGGTAGTTATCACAAGTTTTTAGAATGATACTCTATTGATTATCTTACTTATTTATTTAAAGAAATGCAAAATATTAACAAGTGCGGTACTTTATTCCATGACCACTATTAGAGGCTTCATAGTAAATAGTAGCAAAAAAGAGAGCACCGCAGCCGAGTATATTATTCAAATCAACTCCGCCTAACTAGGTCTGGCCCATACTAAAGCAAGCGTATCAATTAAACTATGAATTGTACATATATTGAATTACATCATTTTAAAATAAAAAAAATAAACTGGAACAGGGAGAAAAACCCAAGGGTTTGTCAAACTTCGGCCCATGTGATTATTTTCTTGTATGTATGTATAATATATTAAAATGTTCAGGGTAATTTAAAATAACTACCTGAACTAAGTACGTAAACCATGAGAGATCCATTGTGCCACTCCTGTGATGACTCCCTCAATGGAGAGGAATTACTTTATGGAAGGGGTTCAAATGTTACGTTAGAGATAAATTTCATGATGACACAAATATTCATCCGCTTTAATTGATCTGAAAGAAAAAGCTTACCAAAAACTTTGTGTGGTTGACAGTCTCTAGCCCCGTGTGACTTTTTTCTAGAGTTTGGCGACTCAGGTGGCCAAAGTAACCTGAAAATATATTCCAATCTTCGCAAACTCACTTATTTTATACGTTATTTTAGGGATATGTTATTTTTAAAAAGCCTAATAATATAATACACATAAAGCCATTTTGTCTCGTTTTCATCGATATTCCTCAGCTTACATACATTAATCATAAGATATCAAGATTATTAAATACGTAAGTTTAAACCTTTATATAGCTATTAATATAACATTTTATACCTAGTTGAAATATTTTTTCTCCCCCCCCCCCCTGCGTGGGAGAGGGAGATCGTGTCAGATCCTACGTGGGAAGAAGTTCAGGCTGCAAGCGTGCTCCGATCTTCGTCATCTGCTTCACCACCTTCGCGGGAACATTTCACCGTTCCCGCCGAGCCGCCAAGCAACCTACTATCGGAGAGCGCCGCGGCGTGACGTCCTTAATACCCGTGGGAAGAAGACCGCGGCGACATTCCCTTGCTGGTCAGTCCCGCTTGCTATTTTACAAATTGCTGTAATTGTCTTAGATATCCATCGATGCCGACCCGAAATTAGCCGGCTAGCTCTTAATTGTTTTCTTTATTGTTTTACCGTACGTCCTCATATGTCTTTTACGAGAATAAATCTGTCAAAACTAAACACTGAGTTTTAATATCCAGTGAATGCGTTTAAACCTTTTCTGGAGTTAACAACGTTACAAGGTTTTAAGCCATTTGGGTGCTGCAGAAGGTGTATCCTGGTTTACTAGACCTGTAGGAGGATCTGACCAATAAGTAGAACAATCATAGCGTAAATGCGTATTTTGGAATCATTGTAATAAAAAACCTTTATAATAGATTTTGAGCCATTTCGTTTAAGTCAGGGATTACCAATCATGGGACAGGCCAATGTCTAATCACGGGACAGACCAAAGGTGCCGATGTATATCGCTATTTTTCCTGTTATTATTGTTTAAATCTAAACCAAAATGGTTGAAAGTTAAACAATTTATAACTGTCTTGCCAATTGTTACTTAACTGCCACTTTCAGCGAATATTTACCAAATTATCATAAATATAAATATGAACATGCAGGGGGAACACCCAAGGGGTTATCAAACTTCGGCCAATATCTAAAATCCGGTAATATATGCTCTCATCAATAAATACCAAGAGCTCATACGTCGAGAAGCGTATGGCTCACGTCAGCGCGTCGCAGAGCTGGCCGTATTCATCGTTGTATATCCATCTCGGCCGAAATCGCTAGCCACCTCTCGCTTGCAAGTTCGGCGCGTGGTCTTAGATATCTACATATATCCATCTCAGTCGACCGCTAGGTGCATCTCGCTTGCGCGCGGACGGCCGGTGCAAGAGTCCAACGAGATGAATCGTCCTAAATGAATTGTATTTTATTTATTAAAATAAAATATGAACCGTACGTCGTATAGACCCAAAAAATAACTGGGCATTGCGCATTGGCCATAACTATCGATTGGTAAAAGACTTTTTTAAATCAATAGTGGTTTACTCGTGTTATTGTGCATAGTAACATTTGGCGCGCAGTATTTCAAGATTTGGCCACTTGGGTGACCGCAGTAAAACTGCTCGAGAATACTGCGTCAAACGCCTTAATTAATTGGTTGAATTGAAGTAATAAAAAAATATAAAACTGGAAGAATTAAAAACAAATCAACTATTTACACTTTTACAGTAGGCAGACAACAAAAATGTTTAAATACTGAATTGTTTTTATTTGTAAATACATAATACTTACCAGTTTCTATACAACTAATTATGTCATGTCAAACGACGCCTCTTTTTAATTTATCGTATTCGTTTACTGAACATAACCATTATTAGCGAAAATGACGCGGAGCGCATGTAGCGATAAAGAGCCCATATGAAAAATGAATAAGTTTTTTGTCGATGGACTTTGACATAGTTTATGCAGGCAGTTTGGTAATGTTGGAAAGAACAGACTGTATGTTCTTATGTCATATCTGAACGAAACATAATCTTCGATTTACATAAAATTCTGGACGTAGAATTACTTAAAAATACAACTTTAGAGTAATAAAAATAATAATGCAATTGGAATTATAGATTAAAATGGAATAAATATAAGAAATATAAGAAAGAATAGGAATAAAGATAAGAAAAAAATCTAATATTAAAGTCAATATCGAGGAACTTAAGCCAATCCACTACATCATCGGTAGCGATATGAAGAGTACCATAGCTACCACGAAAGGCTCGTTTGGAGCAGCCTTGTACGATATGCGTTATAAATTGAATAAAGAGCCACAGTCACAAGCAGACGAGTCTCCCCAGACTAATTTGGGGAGAGTTTCAGGGCATCTACCATGGTCCTTACGGATTCCGTTAAAGGTTCGCCGTGCGCTGTGACCTAGATCAAAACCGGATGAGCGAATGTGACCTTGCGGTAGTAGACCCTGTTTGTGTATTCTACTTTTATCTTGTTTTGACTGCCAGGCTACAATTTAACCACAACAAGTTAAAGTAGAGTCTACGCCGTTTTTAGGCACTTCAGGCGTGATGGGAGCTCAGGCGCTTTTTACCGACGATGTAAGCAATATCATGGTGGAGAGGTAGGTCTGAGTTTTGACACTCCCCGACTAAGATAACCGGAGGGGCCTAATGGGACTGTGCAGCTCGGGTCATATGACTATCTTGTTACACCGGTCCGCCAGACTCACGGCTCAGCTCCAATCCGGCAACCTCCTCGAAGAGAGACTAATCCGGTTAAACCCGCTTTTGCGGTCCGACTTGGGGGAAAACCTCGAGTGGCCCTGGACGGTTGATGCATTGGTCGGTTTACCGGCCTTGCTTAACTAACAAATAGCCAGGGAAGTCTAGTTGCGTAATGCTTCTTACGGCGCGGGGGTAGATTTTGACCTGGTGTCACTATCCTTAGAAACGACCTGTTGGCAATCCGATTTCGGGTGAATTTCCTAGTAAAGGACGCTACGGGTCCGCGATATTTCCGAATAACGGAAAACGCATTATCACATCAGGTAGAGGTCGCGCAAGCGACTTCGAGCCCGAAACCAAAAGGGTGGATAGAGATATCCGTATGAATTTGGGAGCGAAGTCACGAGGATGTACACATTCCCAGTGCCTCGAGTTGGACTCTCGCGGGCTTAGGCAACGTTGGATTGTGGATATTTATTGTCCAAATTCCTTACGCTTATCTCGGGGCTATATAGCGATAAATTTCGTTGAAACGCCTCTGGGTGACGGGTTCGCCCAAATAATGATCTTAAATCATGAGTAAGGTAACCGGATGACTGATGTCAGAATATTTGAAGTTCCATTGTTAATGCGCATCGTCCGGTTAAGCTCAGAATCTACTTTGTTGGTGTGGGCGCTATTCAACCAGATATTCTACGCTCCGCGTGAGGCAATGCCCGATGAATCTCCTGATTTGATTCAGAGCTATTTTGAAGGCAGTTCGGTCACGATTCGCTATGGGCCTACTTCTAATGACATCACTTCTTCTATGGGTGTTACCCCCTTGATTCAGTGCTCGGTATTTTATATAATATTTTATTTGACGACCTGCTGGGCCTATCCATCCCGAAGAACTACACTGTGATCGCTTACGTTGTCGATATACTACTTATGGTGGTCAGGAACAGTAGGACCGCCATCGAGCGAAGAGTGGAGTGGCTGGATTGCTCGATCTCATCTGAAAAAAGGGGGGGGGGAGCGAAACAGGCTCTCATTCTCTGCCAGCAAGTTCCAGTCACTCATGTTGAAAGGGTGCCTTACGCGTAACCCCGTGATTCCCTTGGATTGTGCATCTATCTCTTTCGCTGTATGCGTCCGTTATCTAGCCGTGTTTCTCGAGTCTTCCGATACTTGTACTTCCCATGTTATGGTGGTCTCGAAGAAGGCAAGGAAACTGTTCTTCTCGTTACACCAAGTGAGTAGCACCGAATGGTGTATTCGATTTCTTTATATAGGGCTTTTCTTACACCCCAGATGACGTAAGCGCCCCAAGAATGTGCGGTTGAGTCCTTCACGAAGGCAGAACTAGTAGCGCCGCTGCGTGGCCAACATTCATCCCTGGTTGCGATGAACGTTGCTTACCGTAGCACTTCTACACTAGACTTACTGGTTTTGAAAGGGGTGCTCTCAGCAGATTTGGAAGTGTTGGAGCATGCCGCGATATCTTGGATACATCAGGGTACAAATTGTGAAATACTTCTCTGTCATAGCTTACCCGACTATCCAACGGTTGGTGGACTGTTCCCCTGCACTTCGTATCGAGATTATCAGGGTGTGGCAGGATAGATGGGATAACGGTCGCAACGGTCTCTTAACCCACTGCTTCCTCCCGATGGGGTCAAATGGAGTCATACATCTAGGGGTCTCGATGGTCACTCTAACTATCACGTCGGCCTGACTCACAGCTCAACACCTTTCCGGCACCCTCCTCGAAAAGGGACGAAACCGATTAACCCGCTGTCGGCTTATCTAGGAGAAGCCTTCAGGTGATCTTGAATGTCTGAGCACTCGTCAGCATGCCGGCCTTTGCTTAACAACCTCCTGAAGAGGGATCCTATGTAGCTCGGTAATGCGGTGACATGATCTGAGCCCAGTGTATCTCGGTAATGCGTCATTTCCACTCACTGAAACCTTCAAATGAATGGTTTTCTGAGGCATTGTTCGGTCTGCTGGCCCATGCTCAACAGAGAATAGCCGGATGAGTTTGGAAGCGCAATGCGACCTAGAGAAGCAGGGGTAGTTAGATACCTTAAACTATCTATCCTTAGAAATGATACGTTAGCTCCCGATCTCGAGTGTCAACCCGAGTAAAGGGCGCCTCGTATCCGCGATAATTCCAGCGGGGAATTGCCACTTATTTAAGGTAAAAGACCGTAAGCGAATTTGAACCTGCGACCAGACGGGAGGTCAGAGAAATCTGACCAAATCTGGTACTCCATAGCACGATGGACGCCACACTGGGCTTGAAAATTCCCAGTGCCTCGCGGTAAGGAGTAGGACTCTTACTAGGTGAGGAGGAGCTGGTACGTAGATTCGTCTTCGTCCTCAAATCTCTGTGTTTCATTCCGGGGTGAGATAACGAAAAGATCGTTGTAATGCTCCGGGGCGGCCGGGTTCGCCCGTAGAAGTTGACAATCTCAACTGCTTCCTCCCGATAATAGAGGATAGGATGCAAAACTCTAAGTTCCTGTTGTTTGACCAATATACAACACAGATGTTCGTAGGTCACGGCTATTTCAAGAGCAAACTGTTTGACTTTGGTCTCGCTGATGACCCGTACCGCTGTGTGGTAATGGATGTCAAACTGCAGAGCATATTCTGTGATCTGGTCTGGTTCTATCGGTTGCCAGGATGAAGCCTTTTGATGCGGTGTAGTTTTCCAATCTGGCACCGAAGCTGGTCAGCAGTGAGGTTTTTTTTTCTTTTCGAGAGTTTTTAGCTCACCGAGTAGTACGGTTAGATGCGCTGAGGTAGAGCGATGCACCTCCTACGGGGGTCGACGATTAAGGAGTCACGAGTATCGTTTTGTGCTTCTTGTTCACAAAATGTCCTTTGCCATATTTAAGTATATGTAACGTAAAGTCCCTCACGGGTGCCCCCTTTAAAGAAATGCCAATTGGGAACATATCGACTCTATTTTTATGGCGACAATTTAATTTATATAATTTACTACTTGTATATATTTCTCATTTAATATAGTGTATTATTATTTGGTACCTACTAGATTCCTTTGTTGTTAAATATAAAAATTTGGTTCTCAATTTCTTTGATTACGCTCAAATATCTAGCGTTTGTTTTAATAATTCCAAATTCAAATTTAGATCAAATTAAAGCTAGTGAAGTCTGTTTCGCGTCATTTGATTTTGCACTGACATCGTTCTGTTCACTACTATGAAAAAGCTAAAATATCACTTTATTTTCGAATATGAGTTCCGCCATGGCATCAGCGCTGCAGATACTGCTCGAAGAATCAAAGTTGTGTTCGAGCCAGCTACCACTAACGAACGCACGGTGAGTTTTTGGTTCCAAAGTTCTGGAAATTTTGATTTGTATTTTATTTATTCAAACAAAAATAAGTAACGCAACATTACAGCGTGTATGTTTAAAAGCAATGCCAATACATTACGTACTTACACAGATACTACTACATTAAAGTAAATATTTACAGAAAAAAATGTTTAAAATAAATTTTACATTTTCGAAAACTAGTATTACTCGCCATATTACTCTAAGTTTAACTAAAGATGCAGTTTTTTCTTCAATTTCCACAGAGAAGTATTAAAAATGTCAATTTCCGTAGGTATCTTATTCAATATTTTGATTTGGTATAGAACCAATCAATTATAATATTTGTACGGTGTGCTGGCTCTCTGAACAGCAGGTGATTTCGAATCGCCGTATAGTTAACCGGCGCGTACAGTGGCAAATTTCCAAGTATTTGTGGTAAGTACACATTTTCTCTGATGATGTTATAGGCGTAGATAATGGTTGCAATACGCCTACGAAATTTAAATGTATTCAAATAGCCCGTCATGCCTAAAATGAAGTTAGATTGATACAGCGTGGAATAGAAATCGAATTGTCGAAAGTACATATATCTCAAAAAAAATCTCTAGATACTTTCCATCATCAGGGTGTGTTTGACCTTATTTCCACACCAGATGACGGAATTGTATTCGAAGATACGTATTAAATATAAAATCATTACATTAATATTATTGAATTGTCTATATGTTCGTATAAAAAAATCCAACATTTTGCTTGCGCGATCGCAAATTTAAAACATGTGGGTGTGAAAATTCAGCTGTGTATCAAATATAACTGCCAGATCCTCTACTTCAGAAGGTGTACTTTGCATAATAGCATTGCATAATCGTTTCGAATTGGATTCTTTGCTCTCGAAATAGAAAGTATAGAACATTTCTCAGAGTTAAATTACATTTCATTTCCGAGAGCCCAGTTAGCGATGCAATTTATGTCGTCTTGCATATTGTCTTCATCTGTAAGTGTGCGTATTACGTTATATATTTTAACATCGTCCGCAAACATTTAGCAGTTTGAATATTTAATGTGTATAGGTAGGCCATTTATAAATAATAAAAATAAAATAGTGGACAGATTGGCGCCTTGCGGTACTCCTGAGAAAACTCTA
>JAOPUG010024520.1:0-14725 GCA_027564375.1 Micropterix facetella | reverse complement strand
GGTAATATATGCAAAGTACATGATTAAAATATGATATTCATATTTTTAGTTCTTTTCATTTTTCATTATAATCATTTAAAAAATCAAAAAATATATTATTTGTCGCGCTCGAATTCAGAAGAATAGTAACTCTGCGCAAGCAATAATAGTCTTTCGGCATATTGCGCCCCGCTGGTAATTCGCTTGCCGTAAGAATGGGATCTCCGCGAAAGCAATAATAGTCTTTAGGTGTATTGCGGCCCGCTGGTGTTTTCCTTGGCGCATCATTCCGCTTTATTTAGCCAACAGAGGCCCCTTAAAGTTGCGTTGTGGCAGTCACAAAATCGTGTGGTTGTGTTTTTTTCAACAGCAAATTTCGTATAGGTAGCACGCTTGTGACTTAATGAACGCTATTAGGACTTTGGAGACTACGAATTCTTCTTGCTATCATTATTGTGGTTTTAATTACGAAGAAGACGTCGTCCTCTGTATAACAGAAAATAGTCGCGGGTACGATATGATCGGCCGCTTTCGCTCAGTGCCGGGAGTGGTTGCGTATGGTCGCGATATCGTCGGTATTAACCAATTTTGTTTGTCAACTGCTCCGAGCGAACCCGCCACCCCGGAGCGTTTGAGCGAACTTTATCGCTATATCACCCCGAAACACAGAGACTTGATGTACATAGACAGATCTACGTATCAAGCTTCATCTCAGCCCGTAAGGAGTTACCGTGAGGCATTGGAAATTACCTTTCAACTTGCGCCTTTACTCCCAGATGCGATCAGATTTCTCCGATCCCCCGTCTGGTTGTAGGTTCGAAGTCGCTTGCGCGATCTTCTACCTCGGACAGAGGCGATTCATAACTGGAATTATCGCGGATTCGTGGCGTCCTATGCTCGGTTTGCCACCCGAGATCGTGCGGCCATCGAATCGTTTCTAAGGATAGATAGCCTGAGGTACCTACCTACCCCCGCTTTCTTAGGTCGCATTGCGCTTCCAAACTCCTCCAGGTGTTAGTCAGTGACAGCACGGTCGATTTGCCCGCCCCGTGCGCCAGTTGTCCAGATCAGCCCGAGTTTCCGTCCCCGGGTCCACCACACAGCGGGTTCACCAGGTTGGTCCCAGGCTCCTCTTCGGGGAGGCTCTTGGATGGGGATGCCCCGTGAGCTGGGCCGACCAAATTGACATAACGGCCATCATAGCCCAGACTACACGGAACCATTATGATCCCGTAGATATTGACCACACGTTCGCGACAGCAGTGGAACGTGACTGCAATATGTCGTACATGGGAGCTCCATGTTTTCATACGATTTTGTGCTCGGCCACATTTTTATCGCTGTGGTATTGTTGTGGTCATGGCGCGTCTTAAGAGACCCTTAGAGTTACCAAAACTTTTAAACTGATTTTGAATATTTTAGGTATTATTTGTTGTAAAATACGTCCGGTAAATTTGCCGCGAGCCAACCTCTGCTTAAACTCTGTATTAACTATTTATTTAGTAACTACTTCTTTATTATTTTGCGAAAATGTACATTAAGGCTTAAACCGCTGGCATTTAGGATTTATTTTAACCGGATCTTTCATTAATTTGCCAAAATGCACATTTAGACTTAGCGAACTGTCGAACCAGTCTTTAAACGTTTATTATTTATTGTAAATAATTATTTTAAAATAATTCTTTAGTAATTTGCGGATATGCACATTTAGATTTATTGCACCGTGAAAACGGATTTTAAACGTTAATTAATTATTGTAAAATATATAGCTGGGTGGAGTAAAACGACGGCGAGCCAACCTCTGCTTAAATTTTGTGTTAACTATTTATTTTTAAATACTTATTTTATTAATTCGAGAAAACTACACTTATAACTACTGAACCATTAAAAAGGATTTTAAACTATTTTAAGTTATTGATATTTTTTGCTTTATTCATTCGTTAATTAATTAGAAATGTATCGTTAATATATCTTGTCCATTAATCATGAAGCTTAAATTAATTTAGTGATATCTAGTGAGAGCAAGGTGTAGCAAACTCGATATATTATATTTATAAGTTCGATAATCGCGCCATTGTTACACTCTTACGATTTTAAATATACGATGCTCCCAGAAGAGAGTGGTTCTAATTGCAATCTTTTTATTACCGAATAAAATATACTCTAGCAAAGAGAGTACATGGATAAATCAAAGACGACCACATTTTCCTAAACCCAAATCATTTTCTGACAGCCTTCTCCAGCGGTGGCGTCAGACCCATGAAATATCAAAGGGATTGTTTAAATTCTCAATATGAATATAAATGATTATATCAAGGTTTTTCTTTCGGTGGTCCGAGGTGCACAGGGTGACATAGTCATATGTCTATCGATCATAGAACCGAACCGCAAAAATATTCACCTTTCGGGTTTCTTCTATGGCTTTCCGAATCGTATGGGGGAAATAGAATCATTCTTTCGATAGCACAATGTGAGTTTGAAACGGCACCCGGTGGTTTGTTCCGCTATCGCAGATCGTCGATTTTTCTCGCTGAACGTTTTTAACAAACATGAACTGTTTTCTCTGTCAAGTGGCTATTTACCGCTTTGTTTGTCAAAAGTACGCAAACTAATATCTGTATTAGATTTTTTAAACACACGGGGTTTGCAGTGGTTGCACATCCTTTACAGGACTCAAAGATCGAGCTACATTTTGGGTCGCTTTGAAGATCGTGTTTGTATCGAATTGTCCCTCCCCCCTTCTCCAACGCTATAATCTGTGTAGTAACTGAAGCGGTATGCCACCTACCCGAAGAATAAAGTAGATGAAAACTAACTGCACTTCAGTCTATAATGGAAAACGGCGGTTGTAACATAATAGAAACGTCGAATTATTCAAACCTCAAAAGGTAACATTCTAAATAATTTGTAGAATAATCTTCAGTTACTGTAGAATAATCGGTTAGCATAAAAACTATTATATAATGAGCGATATGCTTAGATTTTTACGCGAGAGGCGATTTTTAAGTAACGCAACTGAGTTCAGAGAAGCGAAATTGAATAAATATGAATATTATCTAATAGCTTATTCTAAATAGGTGGTTCAATGTGTGTTGAAGCCGCAGGTAAAACTCGGATTGGATAAAAGGAATTAATCGCGACGGAAAGAATCATCCCTATCCCATGAGAGATATTAGACGGTAGAGTGATAGCATCTGTGTTAGGTTAGCTACGGTGAGATGTCAGAGCATAAATGTAACCCTTGAGATACATTTCGGACGAGGTTGAACGATTTATTCGGATACATGGAATAGATCCATTTCTATCTGTATTGACTGATATTGCTCGGCTTTAACCACATTTGGTTTTTTATGTAGAATAAACTATCTACAATTTTTTATTCAAACCTTTGTTACTGTGTAAAAAATACTGAATATCTGAAAGTTGAACATATGCGATGCTTTTGCTCGGTAATGAAATCCTAAATAAAAAAAAATACACTTTGAACTTATTTCTTTGTGTAAAATAATCTTTTCTACAATAAAAACATTATTTGAAATAATCTACATTTTTTTGTAGTTATCCTAATTAATTTTATGTACAAATCACCCACTGGACGGGTGCTCCCTAATAAAAAGATCTCCTATGTATACACATCCATTTTTAGATATTTTTATAAGTAATTATTTTCGTGACTTTGTTTCAAAGTAATTCCAATAAAATAGCAGCAAGGTAAATTAACAGCGGAAGGCACGCTAGTCATTTTCTCCGTCCCTGTCTCTAAAGCCGCGTTACAGAGAGAACTGGAAACAATGCGACGAACAGTCAGTTCGTTAGCAAAATGGCAGTCTGATAGTCGTTTGATTTTTCTGTGTCCAATTTGTAACAATTTTTTTGAGGTTTTCATGTGCAATTGTCAACGTGAACTAATATAAATTACTCATCTGCCTTTCTGCAACAACACTTCAAGGTAAATATAAATCTTTTTTCAACTAATTTGTCTTAAAACGTTTATTTACTTAGCATAACCTCAAATTGCTGCGGTGCTATGAGCTACAAAGATTTCGTAATTCACGCTGTATTTTACAGAACCCATTAAAAGTATTAAATATTAATGGTAGGTCTAATCATTTTTTAAAAGTTTTCTAACTCTACCTAGCGCGTTTGTTAGAATAAGCAGATCCTTAATGTCCATGTCATGTATTGTGTAGTATTGATTATTCATTTTGAATGAAAATAACTTACAGATTCCTAGAAGAGTTTGTACGGTCCGGGGACTGAGTTAAGTTGAGAATTAGTCCTAGCACACAACCAACCTGGCCTAGTTTAAGGCGTTAGCACAGCAATATCAAATCCATAAGTCGAGGATAATATCTATAAGACATATTGTTCAGATCAAAAACCTTACCAGATCCATTAGAATAAAATATACTCGTATAACAACTTTAAACACTCTATGCATACATATTCCATTGCCTTGTATCAGCACATGATTACATATGTATCCCCTTATTAATTTTGACTTAAAAGACATTATATATCTGAGAGAAATGGTTGATGCATTCCAGGACATGGCGCCGTTAGATCTGGGTAAAATACAATCTACATTAACTCATCAAATAATTATTTAAATAATCGCATTTTTAACATAAATGCCACAAGAGCCCCGCACTCACTTGATCAAGTCGGAGCCACACCGACATCGTTTGACGTGTTGTTTTTGTTAAATATTTCGATACGGTGTTGAGGTGTGCCGATTGATGATCAATCAAAATCGACAAGTCGATGCAATTAGTCGATGCACGGTTATCAATGTATCTGGCCTGAATACGGCAAGACGTTGACGGGACGTTGTTGCAGACGACGTTGACGGGACATTGGACGTTGTTACTCTTAAGCCACGTAAATATATTCTCAACACAACATGCAATGCAACAAAGGTCGCAGCCAATTTTCATAGTCTGGATGTCTGCACGCATGAACTGCACACATTACGCACACGTTACGAGCATCTCCGTTATGCTCGCCGTGATCCATGGATGCAATTCAACAAAGGTTGCAACAAATTTCTATATCCTGGCTGTCTACGCGCGCACTACGAGCGCATGGCCACACTACGAGCATTTGCTGTGTGCTCGCAGCGGTTCGTGGATTATAGGGTTTATAGGAGAACACAAAGGGATTTAGGGCTTTAATAGTGCATGGAGCATTGAGTCTGCACGATCGTTCGTAGTAAAAAAATTCAAACGGGTGCCAACATAGAATTTTAAATGATTGAAGAAAATACTTTCATGCGCGCGAGATGCGGTTCAGAAAGTAGGTTCTGAACCTCATGCAGATGTGCCGATACGTGGCATTGAATGTTGTGTTGTTATATATGCTCATTTCGTACGCGCTATGCCATTCAAATAGCTCGAATGTTACATTTCCTGTTCTGTTGTGAATATGTGTAGGCGTCTTTATCCGGAATGATAGACGACGATTATTAACCGAGCGACACTCAATCGCGACAATCATCATTGATGCAATTATCAACTGACTCGAATCAATGATATAATGTAGTTAAACATATCAAACGATCTAGATTTTTATTTTTTAGAAGCCGAGGCGATGCTGTATGAGGCCAGAGAGCAAATCCAATTACGACCCTGCATTGAAAAATGGAGAGCTTCCCCTATCAAGATTTCATTTCCGAAGAAAAACAATCTGCATCAAAGATGGACTAGGGTGATTGCACAATTGGACATGCCATTCAAATAGCTCGAATGTTACTCGAATGTTGCAATCAAGGACTGGTTCGGTTGTGCGCAAGTATCACTTCAGTTCAGAAACATCTAGTTCGATCAGAACAAATACTCTGCAACGATGGAAGCGTGGAGGAAGTGATACTTCGGTGTCCCAAATAATTCCAGGTTCAATGCCTGGAACAATGACAATGACAATTGACATGATTGACATAACAATGAACAATGACAATTGACATGACATGTCAATTGACATGACAATGAACAATGACAATGACAATGAACAATGACAATTGAACAAAACCGAGCACTGAGATCAGTGCATTACGTACTAATCCAGAAGAGACGTGAAAAATATGCCACAAAAAATAGATATACAAAGAGAAATATTTTTAAATAGTGGCTTAATTCAAGACTATGGTGAGTTTAAAGACGGGCTGCTAAAATCTAAGTTGGATATGTGCCATGAGTGGAAGTGGAAATTTTACAGAACTTTATATTCTTGTCTACAGTTAACATAGACTTAATTGATTCTTTGTACACTGTGCAAGATTATCAAATGAATTCGTGAAAATATTGCATACTTCGTTCATTACGGGTAATTTTAAGGTTAATATAATTTTATTACAAGATGAACTGTCTAAGCAAGATACTGCTAACGAATTACTTCGGCCACCATAGTGGCCAAGTCTTGAAAACGTGCGAAAAAGATGTTAGTATGCACGATAACTCGAGTAAACTGCATTCGATTTAGAAAAATCTTTCGGCAATCCATAGTTATGGCTAATGCGCAGACCCTAGTTCATTTTCGGGTATGTACGTTATACGGTTTGTATTTTATTGTAATAAATAAAATAAAACAATTAACTGATGTGTCACTTGGCGAGCATCGAAGTATCAGGAGAAAATACGCGCTGCGGCGGTGCTTTTACACATGATTACGTCATTCGCCACACCCCAGAAGCGCGCGCGAGAGCGAGACACAACACTGCGATCGGCAAAGCCGGGCGACTAGTGTGACGCTTGCCCACTCCTCGTCATCTCATATGAGCGCCTAATATCGACGCGGGGAAATGACTAGCCACGTGTCAGATAGATAAAATTGATGATGGAGATAGATGATTTTTTTTTAATCGGACGTAGTTTATTCGAGTTATCGTGAATAGTAACAAAACCTCGCAGGATTGTAAGAAGATTGGCCCACCCGGGGTGAGGGGGAGGGAGAAGTAAATGTTTCAACTAGGTATAAAATGTTATATTAATAGTTAGGTAAAGGTTAAAGGCCAAGTTTTTTCTCTCAGAGCAATTACAGCGGAAGAATATTTGGGACGTCATGAGATTTATCTTTAACGTAACATTTGAACCCCTGCCACACAGTGCCACATTCCTCTTCATCGAGGAAGTCATTACAGAAACGGCACAATGGAACTCTCGTGGTTTACGTGCTCAGTTCAGGTAGTTATTTGAAACTACCATAAATATTTTAATATATTATACATACATACAAGAAAATAATGATATGGGCTGAAGTTTGACAAACCCTTGGGTCTTCCCCCTGTCCCAGTTTCTAATATGAATTTGAATCGATTTACATTTTTTTATCTCGTTTCATATTTCTTTCTGTTCAATATTTTACACGTAGAACTAAATGGTAAGGGAATCTGAGGACGCGTAAGGATGTCATCATTATCTTGTAGAACGTACGTTGCTAAACTTTTTGGAATCACGCTTTTCTTTTATATTTATAAAATATCCCCTCCCCTGCTATAAAACGTTGTATTTCATATATTTAAATTTTATTACAAAATGATTACTTTTTAAAATATCACGATATATGATTATAAATAAAATTAAACAAATTTATCGCATGCCGTTTGCAGTAACCGACGTTTCGGCAATGTTATAACCGTTGTTGCCCAAGGTAGACTGTAGTACTGTCAATCGTCATCTCTTGTTGTGCGAGTAGGCGGCAAGCTGCTGCTAAATTATAACGGTAGCGGGGCAGTGGGTTCAGCGCGCGTAAATTTTGAAAATCCGTCGTTCACACAAAATTCAATGTATCTTATTCTGTTACGTCCTTGCGCTTGGCGATGTGCAATGAGAACATTTTAAGAAAAGGGTTCCACGTAGTAGAGAGTTTGACACCGTTGTCTCTATTGAAGTTCGGGGTTATTCGTACTTCAATAGCTTCCCGGATCATGCGGGGAAAGTAAAATTGTTCTTTGGATAGCACAATAGGATTTTGAAACTGCACTCAGTGTTTAGTTCCGCTATCCAATATGTGTTCGCAGATCGCCGATTTTACTCGATGAACGTTTTTAGTATATTTGATGGAGTGGCTATGGGCCGTTTCGTTTGTCCAGCATAGGCTAATCTAACTCACGGTATTAGAATGAGCTATTTTTGAAATGTAATTTAGTCCTAGTTGATTGTGTAATTTCTGAGATACAGTGGGTACAGGGTTACACAAATATACAAAAAAAGATACACAGCACAGACAGAAATTTTCCAGAAATCGCTTTTTTAGATTCCCAGGATCTAACAACGTGGAGATCCGGTCCAAACTCGAACTCTAAATATTGCTCGAAAACAAGATTTTATATTTACATATTCGTATGTAAATATAACTATAACAACACGATGTATTGTTTTGGTAAAGTAAATATTGGTATTTGTTTCGTACCATGTGCCATTATTTCATTGAAAACATTTATGATATTTTATTGAATATACTAGGAGTTATGAAGCAGAAGTGTCTTTGTGCAAAAGTTGTACGTGTCTTCGGTACCTATTGTTTTAAAGCTGCTTTTTGCTCGATTTGTAGAAGAATTGTTTAATGAGTTATTCTTGTCGATCGAGACTGTAGTGCGACAGGATTACATTTGCATATAATTGGCGAATGTCAAATTCTTCGAACTCATGGGACAATTAATTTGAAGGATAACTGTAGGATTTTAGGCCCTTCCGTAGTATTACGCAGGGCGGACCTTATAGTCTGATGCATGCTGTGCGTTTCTGCGCTTATTTGTCCGTATGTCCGAAGACTTCCCGTGGGCAGATCTTCACCAAATTTGGTTTACTTGGCCTTCATCCTGGTTTACTTGGCCTAGAGAAGGATCTGACCAATATGTAGAACAAGCATAGTGTATATTGGTATTTTTGGAATCGTAGTGACGAGAGAAACTTGTTGGAATATGTTAAAGCCATTTGGGTGCTGCTGCAGGTGTATCCTGGTTTACTTGGCCTGGAAGAGGATCTGACCATTAGGTAGAACAAGAATAGCGTATATAGGTATTTTTGGAATCGTGATGACGAGAGAAACTTGTTGGAATAGGTTTTAAGCCATTTGAGTGCTGCTGCAGGTGTATTCTGGTTTACTTGGCCTGGAAGAGGATCTGATAAAAAGATAAAGCAAGCATAGTGTATATGGATATTTTTGGAATCATGGTGACGAGAGAAACTTATTGGAATAAGTTTTAAGATAAATCATTTGGATACGTCAGGGGTTCCCAATCACGGGACGGGCCAAAGCTGCCGATTTATATATAGTAACTTTTCCTGTTATTAGTAATTATCGTTAGTGTTGCCTTTTGTATGCGGACATGGATTTGCCTTTTGGATTTTAATTAGAGGACAGAATATTGAGGGAAGTTCCGCCTCAAGGGATTATGCCGTCCATCAATATGCTTTGGGCTAGTGCAAAATAAATGGTGGTCTGCAATGAAAACGTATGGAGCGGATTGCGAATCTCAGTAGCAGTTGTATCGATATGTTTCTCCAATCTCAGTTCATTGTCCAAAGTTAGTCCTAGGTACTTAGTGTCACCTTTATCAACTCCTGCACTTGCACATGGACCCATTGTCGTAGGCTTTTCAAATGTTTTACGGAAAGCAGGCTCTGCAAAAGTGGACTAAGACAAGGAGCAGGTAACAGGAACTCTACAAAAAAGAAAATAAACACAGGAACGATTTGGCCAAATACACTATTAAAATTTAAGTTACCGACAATACTGTACAACTTAACGCATACATAATCTAAACAATTTGTGTTAATCTTCTGGGCAAATGGGGTCGTGCCCTAATTACTAGTTTTGTGTTATCATGGTCGGCCCCACTCATGGCTCAATACCCATCCGGCAGCATCCCCGAAGAGGGACTAGCCCGGTGAACCTACAATGCGGTGGGATTTGTGGGAACACCTCGGGCGGCCCTGGATGTATCGGCCGGTTTACCGGTCATGCTCAACTGACGAATAGCCGGGAGAGTCTGGAAGCGTAACGCGACCTTAGACACAGGGGTAGGTGTCGACCTGTCGCCGCCTATCCTTAGAGACGACCCGCTGGCTACCCGATCTCGGGTGATCGTCGCCGAGTAAAGGACGCCACGGGTCCGCGATATTTACGAGTTTTGGAATGCCGCGTTATTACGACAGGTAGGGGTCGCGCAAGCGACTTCGACCTGTTACTCCAGACGATTAGGTCGGAGAAATCTGACCATATCTGGGAGTGAGGGCGCGAGGATGCCTGCTGGATTTTTGAAAATTCCCAGAGCATTCGACATTGGGTACGTGGATTGTTTTTGTCAAAAATTTCTGCGTTCGTTGAAACGCTTCGGGGTGACGGGTTCGCCCGATTATTAATCTTAAACTCAACGATGGGCATATAAGTATGTTTCTACTATTTATTGTGAAATTTCACAATCGGCTGATTTCACACGACAATCCCCGAAATGTAAAAATGTACTTTCACACGAAATGTAAAAATTCCCTTAATTTTATCTTAACAGAAATCGAAGACCCAGCAGGGAATCGAACCACTAAAACCTAACAACGTATAATCAGGCGACCTATCCACTTTGCCACCGGGCAGTGCTTTAAGTAGTTTATGTTATTGCGAACTTTTCTGAGCTGTTAGCTGATGTAACATTGCATGCATTCTATATGCGTGCAAACCCTTCATTAGTCTCGAAGACAAACATCCAGCTTCAACTCTATAGTGGAATGGTTGTAAAGCCGATGTGGTGATCGGTGTCATAGCGCGCCTGGTAGTGCCTCTACCGTAGCGCGCTTTCTGTTTTTCATCCGCCTTGGGCTTCTTCAGGTACAGATTAGGAAATATGTCATGCATACACCAGATCCGTCACGTTTCAGTTTTTGCTTTAAATCGAGGTCACTGTGTATGGTACTAAATATCAACATACATAGTCTACATCAGTATGTTGATTACCATATCTTTTCACTCACTTCTATAATACTTCACGCCATGAGCTACTTGCCAACGTTTTTTTAGAGTTACTCTGCTGATTGCACTCTGCACTTTAGCCTCCCTCTGCCGAGGATAAGCAAAAGTAATCATACAGACGCGGGCGCTAGAAAGGCGTAGTGCCTTTGTCCAAATCTGGTGTTGGCTTATTGGACTTGTTGCTTTTATTTCGAATGTCTTGGGAATGGTTTAGTGTAGTAACAGTCATTGATTCTATAAAAGCACGTAATAATGCGTCGAACATCCTGAACAGTACAGCAGATGGATATTATTAGATATACGAGAGCGGTCCGATAAGTACTTAGCCTACAAAAGAAAAACGAAAATTTTGGAAAAATGGCGATTTATTTTACAACATAGTCTCCTTTTAGCTCGATACACTTGACCCAGCGATGCTCCAACTTCTTTAACCCGTCTGAAAAATACTTTTTCTCGAGGTCTGCAAAGTAGGCCTCCGTGGCGGCGATGACCTCATTTGACTCAAATTTCTGCCTGGCGAGTGACTTTTTCAAGTTTAGAAACAAAAAGAAGTCGCACGGGGCCAAATCTGGAGAATACAGTGGATGGGACAGCCGTTCGTAGCCCAATTCGACCAATTTGGCCGTGGCGACGGCGGATGAGTGAGCCGGTGCGTTGTCATGGTGGAAGAGGACTTTTTTCTCATCGAATGGGGCCATTTTTTCTGCAATTCGGCATCGAATTGGCCCAATAACCCAGTAGAGCCCTGTAATCGTTTTGCCCTTCTCCAGGTAGTCGATGTAGATCACACCTTGTGAATCCCAGAAAACGGTGGCCATCACCTTTCCGGCCGATAGGACAGTCTTCGCCTTCTTCGGAGCACGTTCGCCGGGTGAAGTCCACTGTTTCGACTGTTCCTTGGTCTCTGGTGTGTACCAGTGGATCCATGTTTCGTCGACGGTCACGAAACGACGCAGAAACTCCTTCGGATTGCACTTAAACAGCATCAAACACTGCTTTGAAGTGGTCTCACGGATGCGCTTGTTGTCCGGAGTGAGCAAACGCGGCACCCATCGCGCCGACAGCTTTCTCATGCCCAAAATTTTATGCAGGATATGACCCACGCGGTCTTTTGAGATGCCAGCTATCTCACGCACCTTCAATCGGCGGTCTGCCAATACGAGATCGTGGATTTCTGTCACGTTATCCTCTGCGGTAGCCGTTTTCGGGGCACCTGGGCGTGGCTCATCAAAAACCGACATGCGATCACGTTGAAACTCGTTAAACCAATTTTTGACAGTCGCGATCGGAGGAAAAGAGTCACCGTACACAGCATCCAAACGCTCTTTGATTTCCCTGCGCGATTTCCCTTCCAAAAACAAGAATCGAATCACCGACCGATATTGATCTTTTTCCATTTTTCTAAAATCCGCGGACATGCCCGCTTCCATACGTGGTTAAAACAAAACTACGAGTCCAATTCGGCTGAAATTTTGACAGCAGCTGTCTACGAGAATGTACTACACGACAGTAAATTTCTCTTGCGATAGTGGCGCCATCGGGCGGTGAGGCTAAGTACTTATCAGAATGCCCGCGTTTGTATGGAGATAATCTCTGATTCTATACAGATATTACAGATAAGAGTAGCAATATTGAGTTTTCGTTTTACGTGGGGTTTGAAAAAAATATGCTTATTAATGTGCAGTCCAAGATTACGGGCGACATCTAGTGAATGGATTGACACTTGATTGACTTGATCAATAATGTCCGGACGACTAAAAGAATTGAATGTTTTCAGGTTATGCGGGGATCCTATTGCCAGTTACGAATATGTATAGGGGTTAAGTTTCGCTTGTGCCTCCTTGACCAATCTGATAACTTAGAGAGGTCTTCATTGAATTAGCTAATTGCAGAGTTAGCGTAACCGGGATGGAGACAGAAACATTTTGGTGTCATCTGCATATACATGTGATGTTTAGTTGGAATGATGGAAGTTATCACCAATATCAAAGGTATGTAAAGAGTAGAGCGTGGGTGCATATATCATGCATTCAGGGACGTCAGTGAGGACGGGGCGAACATTAAACAGAGTGCAGTTGTCATTAGGCCATCCATTGTCAAAGGAGGTTCAAATATCAATGATATCTGAGCTGTGTTATGCAATAACAAGACAACCCACAACATGACATTCCTTTTGAGGACATATAAAATTTCAAATAGCCTGTAAAATGTCTAAAAAAGTATCTAATTTTAATTTAATAAAACATGTAACACTATTAGAAACAAAATCACAATTTCGTAACCTTCTTTTGATCAATTTTAATATTGACAAAAAAAAACTGACCGATTTTTGCAAATTACGAATATGCAACTAAAAGAACTGTTGTGGCTTGGTTTAGCCATTTGTTTGATGTTTCGTATACAAACAAATAAAAATAGTTCAGGTGGGATAATTGTTTATTGAGAAATAATAATTTATCATCACATTTTGCAAAAACTAGTCAAACATTTCATCCGAAGATTATCCACAATATTATCAAGAAATAACACTCAACAACTGCCCACATGTTAGCTGATATAATATCGATTTAATATGCCTTTGATTGTAAAAATACGATTAAAAACTATTCAGAAATATTTTTACTTCCCAAAAAAATGTCGTATTTTTCGTTTCAGATTAAAAATGATAATCTGAAATTATAAATAAGATTAAACGAATTTACCGCATGAAGTTTTTAGCATCCGACCTGCCACCCCACCTATAATCTGCATAGTAACAGCAGCAGTTTGCCGCCTACCCGCAGAAAAACAGACGAGGATTGACAGCACTTCAGTCTACTCTGGACGACGGCGGTTGCAACATAGCCGAAATGTCGGGTGCTAAAGACTTCGAAGCGGTAAATTCGTTTAATCTTATTTATAATGTCAAACAACCGCGATAGTCTTCAATTTCATAGATAATTTGAAAATTGAATATTTTCATAACTTTATTATTAATAGGCTAGAATGGAAGCTGAAAAAAAATCCTGAGAATAATGACTAACTTTGCGGTAAGTCATTTCCGAGTTGTGGTTTACGACTTAAATAATTAATATATTTTAAAATTATGGGTAGAAAACGAAGAATTTGAACATCAAACCTGAAAGTCACGATTATAGGCGATAAAAAACAGTTAAATCAAAGAGAAAAAGACAAAAGTTTTAAAATCAAATGTAAATAAATTCTTTCCCTTATTTATAAGCCCATATCCATGACATATATTATACTAGTTAGAGGTTAATATTACCTAGAACAGGGACGCATTGCATGTCGCTTCATCAAGACGAAATTTAGGAAAATATTTGATAGGTACCTACCGTGTATCAATCGACCTGATTTTTTCTCTTTTTGAAATGTTGAAATGTTCACAAACTCTTTTCTTAGAATATTTTGTCTCTTTTTGAAATATTGAAAATATTCACAAAGTCTTTTCTTAGTGTGTGAGAAATATTCACAAATAATTTTCTTATTATGTTTTAATATACGGGTAATACATAACTCAATTTTATTTAAACATGAAGTTAGAATTGGATTATTAGAATTAGTAGACCAAAACTGAAGGAACTATCACAACCTAGATTATTATATTTCCATGTTATGTTAAATTAAAATTTGATTATGATTATTGTTTGAATATTATTATTTATTTTCAAATTAAATAGTATATATTGATTACAATCCTAATTTGATTTCAGATAATAATTTTGTTATCATGGATATAATTTTATTTCCTCTTAAATTTTAAATTGATTACCTGTAAGTTTAT
>JAOPUG010023838.1:0-14738 GCA_027564375.1 Micropterix facetella | reverse complement strand
ATGGTGTTTGGCCGTACGCGGTATGCTCGGTTGGGGGTAATGGGTTTTATCCTTGGTGTTATGCCGATGTACTCCCTCGTGTAATATTGCCGAGCTCTTATTGCAACAGAATTCGCAAATAGCTTCTTGAGCAAAACTTGCATATACGTTTAATATCCTTCGTTTTTGGAAGTGGGTATTCACGGCATGACTGCCGCGGACCAATACTCACTATCGCATGTATGGCTCCTTTCTGTAGTGCGAAAAAGCATTTTATGTGCTCTGCAATACCCTATAGAAGAAACCTGCGCGTAATAGGCTGATATCACCTTAGAACTCTCCATGCAACTCTTGATGCGTGATAGATGATAGCAGACTGACGACAGTTTGGACTTAACATGCTCAATATGTAAACCACAGGACATCTTTTCATCCAGGAGTACTCCGAGGAATTTATGTAGCTGATTCCGGAACGTCAACCGGGAAGTTATTTTTTAGAGATGATTTCTTGCTGTTAAAATTTAAAATAACCGTTTTATACATATTTAGTGATAGCTTGTTCGCACTGAATCAATCATTATGTTCACCAAGCGCTGTATTGATATTGGTAGTGAGCCAGCTACAACTACAGGGCTAGTATCGTCTCCAAATTGGGTGGTTTCAAATTTAGATAAATTTGGACTAGGGTCATTTATGTAAATTCATTCAAATTCATTCATTCATTAAATTAAAATTGGTCATATATGCTGGCGTAGTTCTTCTGCACAATGGATTGCTTTTAACTAGTTTTAAGCTCCGGGACACTGGAGTGTGCAAATCTGCCGAACTGCAGACGAAACTCCCCTGCACTTCGAGTGTGAATATGGCCAACTAATGCGTAAAAGAAATACCCACCTAAGTAACTACTACCTCCAAGCTGAAGAGGTAAAAAAGCCAGCGTCAAGAGCTTATTGCACGGATAGTACCTAAGTGGCAATCACAATAGACCAGAAATGGTCGCAGCAATACAAGGCTCAGTAAACCATAAAACAGACCTACACAAGAAATATCACTTTTTTTTTAATCTGAGCCTGAACCACTTGGTTTGATTACTCTCATATGTTTGTCGTCGATGGCATCAATACAATTGGGATAATTTGCATTTGTAATAAAACTGTTGGCTGTCTCAATCCATCTTTCTTAATTTCATTCTGGAAAAGCTGTTTGTCTAATGTTCTCTTAAATTGCCAAGCATGTTAATACATATCTCGGACATTGGTGTATCTAATTCGGAAATTATGACATAATTCTCTCATAGTACATCCTGTAGCCAGAAACAAATTGTTATTTTTCAGGTAAATATCTACTGGAAAAGTAGATGAAAATCAGAACAAGTTTTAGTAGAGAATTAAAACGCAGAGCAGGTGCTCAAAAGTGGATCAGCAGCTTTGCATAAAAGCCCGTACGTTTACGTTTATTTTGAACAACTACAGTTAATTAAGGAAACATTGGTAAACAATGCATCTCAAGCTAGCATGGATGAAACAGGCGTTGCTGAAAGTAGCGATGAGGGCGGTAGCGTTCAAATTCGTTCACCTGTTGTTACCAAAAAGAAAAAGAAATCTGACAATGACAGTTTGATTGGAGTATTGAAGCAAAGTATATCAATAAGGAAAAGCGTCAAAGTAACCAACCTGGACATGTCTCGTACAAAGCTTTCATAGTTCTGTGTACTCTTTTTGCTGTATATATTGTATGTTTTATGCTGCAAACAAAAATAATAAAAAAGGAAGAGAAGACAATAATTTTTATGTGACACAATTTTAAAGCTCAGGAAAGGTAGCGATACACATCGGCAGCTACAGCCCGTCCAGTGATTGTTAACCCCTGATATACAAAATGGCTTAAAACCTATTCCAACAAGTTTCTCTCGTCACCACGATTCCAAAAAATATGCTTTACTTATTAGTCAGATCCTCCTCCGTGCCAAGTAAACCAGGATGCCCTGCAGCAGCACCTGCGGGACTCGGATCAAATTTGCTGCCACCTGGTGGTGCTAAGGGTCACCCAAGGAGACTGCATACCAAATTTGGTCAAAATGGGACCACTGGAAAGTCATCGGTAATACGGACAAACAAACAAACAAACGCACAGCATGCGTCAGACTATATGGCCAATCCTATGTACTACGGACGGGGATAAATGCGGCTATGGGAAACTTTAAATACGTTTATCGGAGCATGTACTTTTCATATTTATTCAAATGCGAATCGCTAATCTTAGGATAAGCACAATCAATGAGTCCGCCCACATAACCGGTGTGAATATTTTTATCTGTGTAAAGTGTAAACGGATTGCGTATTGTTTAATCACATGTATCTCCGCCGAACGCAGCATAAATAAAGCGTATATAAGCCGCGATATATTGATATTAGCAAAAATGCGTTTGTAACAAGATTTTATTAGATTGACTTGTAAATATTGTAACCAAATCTTACTACTCGCTTTTCATTCGTTTCTAATAATAATAGTCCTATCGATCTGAAATCTTGCAATCTTATGAAATTCTGGGGACAATACAAAATTAGAACCATCAGCTTCCATGATGATAGAGGTGGGAGGTGGTCATAGGGACTCTCAATGGCTAACAATAAGCCCATCAAGTTTGGACTCATTTGATTTGTCTCAATGAGGCATTTGGTTACATATTGTGGCTAGAATGGAGAGATGTTGTAGTGGTGATACTCATAAAGGCATGTTTTTTAAAATATTTTAAACTATAATGTAATTACTTAAACCTTATTACACAATATTCTGTCCAAAACAACTATTACAATTGTATACATGGCTTTATGTCCGAGTATTTTGACCCACGGTATTGCAGAATGGGCGCCTCTATAAACAATAATCTGGATAAATTGATAAAAGCGCAGAAATTATTATTGAGAGTGGTACACAGGAAAAAGCGACGTCATCCATCTGCCTAGTTATTTTCCCAATCTGATGTGCTATCAGGTTAAACAAGTCTACAAATCTAGAGACGACCATGCACAAACTCAAAATAAATTTTGCAGTCATCATTATGTCCACGATTGTCCATTATTTAATTTCGCAAGTCAGGACAACAATTACCCAAATACAAATATTCTAAGCCCCAAAAGTAGATAATTCCCTAAGTGGAGACATTAAACTTTATTCTAACACACGAAATCTTAAAGCAAACCTAAACAGATCGATACTTGACATAGGTTTTGTAAAATCGAATGAACTACTTCGTAACGCTTGACAATTTATTTATTACACATATATATTATAGTTGGTTGTAGCGCTCCCGAGGCGCCCGTTTTTGCACGTTTGCGTTCTCCTGCGGTTTTCGTGATTCCCGTGATTATTTGTGTTTTTGTGCGATTAAGGTATACACAGCACGGATAAGTAGGCAACATTCAAATCATCTTTAATCGAGCCGGGTTGTTAAAATATCACATTGAAGTTTTCAATCCAACAGTGAAACCGATAAAATCTAAAAACATGCCAATATGTCAATAAAAAAGGGAAATAACAACGAAATGCATAAGAAAGCGCAACAACTCGCGACGAGCGAAGTAATAGTCAAGTATAGGCCATATGATACTTGGCACCGAACTACTACTTAAGATCACGGCATAAAACTCATAAAAGCACTGACTAACCTTGCTATAGGTCCCGCCACGGATCTTTAACCCTCGTACACTGTCTCAGATCACGTGTATTGCATTTATTAAACATTAAACACCAATGCACCTAAATCAAGTTGCCGACGACCCGGCCCAGGTAGCTGGCGAAGTTAGGGTCGTATAGCGGCTATAGTCTTTCACAAGGCAATTTGATTGTCTCGTGCGGAGTTTTTGATGAGTTTGAATTTTATATGTGAATACATTTTTGAGCGAGTGTGCGAGGGATCAAGAAATTTGGCGCAGAGTGTACCTGACGGACGCGAAAAAGCCACATAAGAGAGGAAGATGGCGGACGCGCGTCGCAACTCTGCGTTCGCACTGTGCTCGAACGATCACAACGCCTCGTTGCGGTAAAGCTGGACATTTGTTGAAGATAATCGAAATGTGGGTTTATTGGAGGATACTACCTGTAAGCTGGATTGACAAGCGTCAGAAATAATTAAAGAATTTGAACAAGAACGTAGAAATATCGAGGACAGTAAAGATCTTAAATGGCATGCGTCATCCTGAATGTATACAAGGCAAAATAGCAAAATAGCCGAAAATAGTGGTCTGAACGAAGAAGAAAATCTTGGTTCCGTAATATACGGAAATGAGTTCACAAACCTACCACATCCTTTTTTCAAGCGGTGTTCAATAAAGTTGCAATAGCCGGATATGATAACGTACGCACTAGAAGATACATAATAACCCTAACGTCTATCTAACGATACGTCTCCAAATATTATGACCCGGGTTCGCCTAAACTTCAATGGGCGAGGGAGTAAGACCGGCAGTCAGGGCCATCGGATACAGCACGAGAAAAAGAAGAGGAATAACTCATTATGCATGTCCCTTCACCTATAGCCGCAGGCCCTTGCATTAAATATTTATATATATTCCGAGCTTATTTCTGACGATCCAAGGTACGACAATGCAAAGGTTGACGTGTTGAGGTCACCCGGCGAGCAGTGCGGTCTCGTTCGCCCACCTGTCACTCGAACAGACAGCTCGGCGTCAGCTGACGTTAAAAATATCGAAGTCATTACAGAAGTCATAAGCAATTTATGAGAGTACATAGGTCATATGTACTCTCTTGTTTTGAGATGCTCAAAATTTAAAAACGGAACGCATCTATATCCTATGCTTCTACATAGCAAATTTATTTAAATAAAGACCGTGAAAGGCCATTTACAACAATTAAATAAACGATACAATGTTTGGTATTAATTCTGACATCTCTTCAAGCCTTTTCGTTGGAGCTCAAGCAAGAATATTTGCGTGCTACGATCTACTACGACTTTAAATTTGGTTTATCTGGTGTTAAGATTTGAACGCTTAAAATCAAGTTTAGGTGAATCTGCCCCTTCTCAGGCAACGATTTTTAAATGGTTTAACGAATTTTAAAGGGGCAGAACTAAACTTGAAGATGACGACAGAAATGGACGCCCATCAACAGTCACTGCAGAAAATGTGTGGCCTACTGAAATGCTGGTGCGTGAAGACCCACGAATCATATTTAAGGACATAGAGAGAATCGTACATATTAGTTCAGTTAGTGCTCATACCATCTTAATACACTAGCGTGAGGAAACTTTGTTATCGTTGGATACCTCCTGTACTCTCCGAGACGGAAAAAGAAGCTCGTGTTGATTGATGCCGAGAAATACGACTACATTTCGAAATGGGGCATCAGGGTGTGTTTCTGAAATCATTACTGGCGACGAAACATAGATATATCAGTATGATCCGGAAAGCAAGAAGCGTTCGTCGGTGTAGGTATTTTCACTATCGTGGAGACGATTGAATCTTGTTGGAATAGGTTTTAAGCTATTTTGGATCAGTCAGTGGTTACTAATCACGGGACGGGCCAAATTTGCCGATGTATATCGCTACTGTTCCTGTTATTTGTGAAATGAAATAATTTGGGATTAATTTACAGTATATATTATTTGTTAAATTGAGTTTAATTCTCATTTAAGATTAAATTAATATACTTGGTCATTCCTACACACTTGTGAAGCTGTAATGGAAATAAATAGTATGTATTCTGTATTCAATTACCTAACTCCTTCAAGGCGATTTATACTTTTATATCTTATAGAAAGTTTGAATTATATTTCGTCGGGTATTTTTCTGATGGCAATTTAGACTTGTTTTTAAGTGATGTTTACCATCCTCGTATGGTAATTCGCTCCCTGTTCAGCGAGTCAGCGAGCTGTGCAGATTTGCGGTTGGTAAAATTGCCACACGACCCACTTTTCGATTGGACAACCGGCTGTATAATCGCCATAATATAATTATCGCTCCCTACGAGAGGCGAGACACGTGGAAGAGAGTGTGACAACATATTTTTAAGTGAAATGAGGAAAACTACGGCCGAGCGGCGTGTTAAGGCAACGCCCTATGTAATCGGCGCAATATCGCTATTTTAACATTTTTAAGGTTCCAATAGAAGATGAAGAAGAGCAATAATTGTATTTGTCAACTGCTACGGCCGAAACCGGCGACCCCGGAGCGTTTCATCGAACTTTATCGCTATATCAAATGCACCACTACTCTTGGCACCTCTCTAACAACTCACTGTCACCATAGTAGTTTTTTAACCGCCAAGTCAAATATTTTTTTACATAAAGTAACATGTCAGTAATGAAATATCGTTTTTTGTACTGTTATTATTTATTATACTTTTTTTTTGTTGTAAAAAACAGTATTTTTGGACAAATTTTTTTTCTTCATACCTATTTGATAAATGGACGCACAGAAAATTTCTCACATCGTATACTCTGTTTAAAAAATTGCAATGAAGCTCATTACTGAAAAATAATATCACATTATTTTTTTGTATGAATAGTATTATAATAAGCGCAAAATATATCCATAATGTAATAGTTCGTAATATATAATATAAGATAATATTGGTTTTAATTTCTTTTTAATTATACTAAGATAAATATTTCTTTGGTTTGTGAAATGCTTTTTATTTCAACCTTAGTGTTAATTGTAAAAAATGCAATAGAAATTTTCTTGCAAAGAAAAAGACAAAATTGTGTTTTTTTTCTCTTAAAAAACCACTATCATTTTTTTTTCATAATCAATAAATTTCCGAATCTACCTACGTGTTTACCTACTATTAATAAATAATAATAATTTATAATCAATAGTCGCAATATTCATGTTCAAAACTTGCCCTAAAGTTACATAGAGGTAATGTATTACATGTGATACATGAGCGTGAATCACACAGAAAAAATACGTCTGATGTATCATATATGATACATCGGACAGTGAAGTTGTTAAGTCCACGCTCAAGATACTTTTTGGAAACAGTTCTAAATAAAACTGCAAAAATTATAAATTCTTTTAAATGTACGAGCAAGTTCTGTTTCAGAGGTAAGTCTCCAGGACGAAAGCCGCTAAAAGGTTTACTATGCTAGGAAAAAAAATAAAAATACATCTGTGAAGTTCACGCATGAAGCCGAATTATGAGATTTTGATTTTATCCGTCATAAAAAAAATTAAACACGTAACGCAATGTTCACGAAATTCGCATAGGATTTTTGTTACTACTAAATCGTATTTTTGATTTTTTTATTTTATCGTAAACCTCCACGCATCGATGATACAATACAAGACATATTTTTTGTACTGGGTCCGCCAGCGAAGCGGCAAAATTAAAAATACCCATTTTTTCATGAATCATTATCAGATTTTTTATACAGATTTGAGCCGAGTAAAGTATGCCATTTTTTTAAAAAAAAAAAGGCCGCTCAAGTGAGAGCCATTTCTGAGAAGCAGGTCATGTTGAATCCGTACAATTTCTTTTCTAACATTCGTTTTTAATTCCGTTAAGTTTCGCAGTCTTATCAATGTACACCTCTTCAGATATCCTCAAAGAAAAAAGTCGCATGCGGACAAAATATCTGGGGATCTTACGGGCCACGAGGTGACGCCATACTTGGATATGAGTCCGTCCATAAAGAGTTCTCTTAAAGCAGTCATGGATACACGAGCAGTATGGCTTGTGGTCCCATTCTGCTGAAAAAAAACGGAAACCTAGGGATCTGTTGCACCTTTAAACCAATGACATAATTGCATGAGCGGACGGCACTTATCCATGTCGTGGAATATTGATTACGGAACAATCGTTGTACAAAACTCATAGTCACCATTATTATAAAACGGTTTTACACAGCCACCGCTCTATGTTTAACAAATGGCATGAAATGTCAAAAATTTAAAAAAACCTCCATGCCCCCTCGTGAGCAGAAAATGAACTATTGGAACTGTCACAATTTCCCGCTTCACTGGCAGATCCTATATATTTAGGGAAACAACAACTTTAAATTTCGACTCTAAATGTTATACGAATATTTAGATGACGGTCTAAAGTATTATTGTGGTCAAAATACGCGGAGCAATAACGATTGCGATTTTTAAAATAACATATACCTATTCCTGTCAATTTCTACGTCAGTAAGTTGATAAACCCTCTCAAACAGATGAAAGCTTTCAGATATGCCATTATTGAATGTGCGGATATCAACATCCGAAAGAACTATGCCAATCATCCCATATATGTATATCCACTCGGATAGGCGTTGTGTCACCTACCACGGGCGGATCCGGCCACCCCGGAGCGTTTCAACGATCTCTTCATTTTATCATCCCGAGATAAAGCGCAGAGACTTAAGGGACGGAGACAATCTACGTATCAAGTTCCACCACAGCCCCTGAGAGTCTAACTCCTCACTGCAAGGCACTGGGAATTTTCAAGCTCAGTGGGCGGGATATTCATCGCGCCTTCACTCCCAGATGCGGTCAGATTTCTCCGAACTCCCGTCTGGTATCAGGCTGGAAGTCGCTTGCGCGTTCTTCTACCTTAAGTAAGCGGCAATGCCTCACTGGAACATTACTCGGCTTTCCAACCGAGATCAGGTCGCCAACGTATCGTTTCTAAGGATGGATAACTTAAGATATCTACCTACCCCCGCTTTCTTAGGTCGCATTATGCTTCCAAACTCCCCCGGCATTCGTTGTTGAGCAAGGGCCGGCAGACCGTCCAGTGCATCAGACAACCATCCATCCAAAGTTTTCACCGAGAGCATATGCAGCATTATCGGGATACACTCGGATCAGATCAGTCAATCATGGCATATATCCGAAAGTAAAGGACCCCTCTTTAGGAAGGTTGCTAAGCAAAGGCCGGCATGCCAACCAGTGTTCAGACATCCAGGGTCGCCGGATGTGTTCCCCCAGATCAGCCACCATGCACCGCGGGTTCACCGGTTTCGTCCCTCTTCGTGGAGAATGCCAGATATGAGCTGAGCCGTGAGTCGGGTTGACCATGACAGACAGTTTGGCCATTAGGGAGCTGTACGACCCCATTATCCACTAGGATAGTCATGCAGCCCTTATGGCATTAGAATTGGATACTATTAGCTAAAAGTTGGTGCAAAACTGCGTGACGCTTTTGAACTTCCTGGGCGAAAAGAGCAGAGTGGTTCTGAGATGGGTCCCTGCCATGCAGGGATCGAAAGCAATAAACAAGCCAACGAACTTGAACAAAGAAGGGAGCAAAAGAAACGCTTTACTGTCCTGAATCATGTTGTGATATACTAGAAAGCCTATCAAACCAAATGCCCAAAAATCTTTGTTTAGAACAATCCTTTAACCA
This sequence comes from Micropterix facetella, assembly GCA_027564375.1. NCBI lineage: Eukaryota > Metazoa > Arthropoda > Insecta > Lepidoptera > Micropterigidae > Micropterix > Micropterix facetella. Next base: position 5,411 of record JAOPUG010023838.1, on the reverse strand, counting down.
CTGGAACAGCACACCAGGCTTGAATAATTCCAAGGCGCTAATCACAGCACAAACACATGGCCAACCTAAAGCTCCAGGACACTAGAGTGTACAGGCTCTGCTAAATTGCAGACGAAACTCCCCTGCACATCATGTGCGAATGTGGTCTACTGCAATGATGCGCAAAAGAAACATTCACGTGGGTAACTACTACCTTCAATCCGAAGTGATAAAATAATCCAGCACTAAAAACAACTTATTGCGGTTCTTAACTGACCCGAAGCACGGAAATATAGTAGGTGGCAATCACAATAGACCAAAGATGGTCACAGTGATACATGACTCAGACAATCTTCAAACAGCCCAACACAGATATAATAAAAATATAATAATAATAATACATAATATTTCATCAATTGTCATCCTGCGAAGTAATGTTTTTTAGGTTTGCATGGTGGCTACCATGAAATATGATTTAGGTTAAGAATGAGGAAATAGTCGCTGGGGGGCCGAGTCTGGAGAATACGCTGGGTGGACCCACTGCTGGAGTAGACTCATTGCAATATGCGATTTGAGAACTGGTACGTTGTCTCGCAAAAAGAGCACACCACGATCATCATATCGATGACCATGGCCATCGATTTATAAGGACCTAGCTGGGCCAAGTGCGTACAAAAATTACCACTTCAGAACCAATATGGATCGCCGCCCTGTCTTGGTTTCATTCGCAGTCGATTTGGTGTGACTGGCTTGTTTAAAGACGTACTTTGTGGATCCTAAAATGCCTCTATGTTCGAGGAGATCGTGTGGAAATTGCTCGCAAAAATGGCAGAATAGAGGCGGAGTTATGTACTACCAGTAAGTAAATATTATTCAATAGCGTCAGTGGGAGGACCACGACGGATGAGTCCAAGTATTTTCTCAAGCATGGCGTAACTTATTTTTTAGTCGATCAGAATAATAAACACCAGTGATAGTGATTTTATTCGGCAAATTATCGCAAATAACTCCAGAAAATATAGGCCATGGTCTTGCCGGTACTAGATCCCACCATAAATTTAATCGTCGCCCGATATTCCCATTTATTCATTTTTAAACAATTGTTCGACTCGCTGCTTTAAATCGAATATATGATTACATTCCCAAAAAATACTAAATTACGTACAATATCTGTTAATACGTGCTGGTTCTATACAAATAAATAAATGTGACTTAGAATTCTAAGGACATTGACTACAAGTCTTGCTAACGTTAGTTGTCGACATCTTTAGCGGGTTTTGAGTTTCAAATGTTATAATCTGAAAATTCAATAATTCATAACTCCGTTTTTTTTTATTAACGCTAGAATGAAAAACAAACGTGTCTTAGAATGTTGTAAGTCATTCTTAATATCAGCAGTAGTTTCAAATTTAATAATAATAAATTAAAAATGATCGGTAGAAAATGAAAGCTTTTAAAACTAGAACACCGACGTATTGTTTGTTGCTTCATTGTGACGAAATTTGGGAAAGTGCATTTGATGGATTTCAAAGGTAAATGGCTGTAAACTTTACAATACCTAGAACCGCCGTGCATTGTATGTCGTTTTATCAAAACGAAAATTGGGAAAGTATAATAATAATACCGTGTATCAACCAGATTTTTTTAAAAAGAAAAAAATATATATTGGGGGCATTTCACCCGAAAAATGAAAACGTATTATTTTCTAAGCAGAGCGCCATCTTTAAATTAGACCGATTAGGTAGTTTTCTAACTCTCTGTGGACATTAAATAAATGACCTAATCAACCAGCTGTAAACGGGCCTGACGTCTTGTTACTATTATTATGACAATAACATTTACTGATATGAAGCTGAGCATCGTTGACACTGCATTATAAAATGCAATATATTACCTCATAGATAGTAAAATTCCACAGCGCTTCCAACGTTAATTCCACATTAAACGAAGTGACATATATCGCATATCAATTAGAGCGATTCTATTCACAGCATCCATGTTATTGCGTAATACTTAGTCATAAAATAGAAGCTCAAGGGCAAGCAAAGGTGGTACGCTTCCAGCTCTTGGTAAATCGTTTTTTTGGGAATTTTAGTGCACCAGGAGAAATTATGAAATCTTTAATTTAGATACATAGTATCGATCACGGTCATATAAATGATACATATTACAATAACACCATTGAACTTAATATAATAGGTATAATAACAGCAAAAGTTGCGATTATATCGGCAACTTTAGCCCGTCCCATGGTTGGTAATCTCTGACATCCAAAATGGCTAAAAATCTTTTCCAATAAGTTTCTCTCGTCATCACGATTCCAAAAATACCCATATACGCTATGCCTGCTAAACATATTGGTGAGATCCTCCTCCAAGTCCAGTAAACCAGGATACATCCACAGCAGCACCCAAAATGGCTTAAAACCCCAACAAGTTTCTCTCTCGTCGCCACGATTCCAAAAACACCCATATATGTTATGCTTGCGCTACCTATTGGTCAGATCCTCATCCAGGTCAAGCAAACCAGGATGCACCTGCGGGACTCGGATCCAATGTGCTGCCGTAGTGGTGCTTAGGGTCACCCAGAAAGGCTGCATACCAAATTTGGTTAAGATCGGATAACGGAAAGTCTTCGTACATATGGACAAACGCACAAACGCACAGCATGCATTAGACTGTATGTCCCGTCCTACGTAATACTACTTAGAGCAAAAAACGACAGTTTTGAAAACAGAGAAATGAGCCCTTTCAAATGATATACTACACAACTGGGCAATACATAAAATCGACCCCCCATAACAATTACATAACAAAACTTGACAGAACAAACTTCGGCCCATGTGATTATTTTCTACTAGTATGTATGATAATATGTTATTGTGTTTAGCGTCGTCTAAAACAACTACCTGAACTGAGCATGTAAATCATAAGTGATCCATTGTGCCACTCCTGTAATGACTCCCTTAATGAAGAGGAATTACTGTCTGGAGAGTTCAAATGTAGGCAGGCAAGTTCTATTATACTCTCCCTATCTAGCAGTTTGTGATCACCAGCGCGTGCTTTCTCTTTCGAATAGTCCGGCTGAAGAAGGAGAGGTAATTGCATTGACCGGAGTAGTGGGGGATGGATTATTATAAAGAGTAACACACGTCTTCTATTACCTAATATTTTTTTTATTCTTGAAATTCCTATCATAACGAATATTAAGTTAAACCCATAAGTAACATCCTTATTTTCGGTTACACAAATACCACCCTGGGGCAAAAAGGTTACCCCAAACGGTGATTAGGAAATAACAATAAAATAAATTATGCTGTGTAGTTTTTATGTAGGTATGTGGGGGTTACTAAATAATACTATTGTTTAAAAAACACAACATTGTAGCAAATACAATTGTTTTAATTAAACTTAACAAAAAACCTAGTTTGTTTTTCAATTACAAACAGTCTTACAAACAATCTTCAGCGAAAATCTTAAAAATGATAGGTTGGACATCAACAAGATGGTTTTATACTTATCTTAAACTCAAAATGAGGAATAAAAAAATATACTGGCGTCAAAAATAAGATTTAAAAAACAAAACTATAACTTCTTTTTTTTAAACTAAGATATAAGTAGAAACTCTTGAAACTCTTTAAAAATTATTTATTCTAATTTTTGTTTTGGAAACACTTTAGACACTATCCATTCCACTAAGTGCTTCTGGCATACAGATTTAGTGCATTTATAGCAATTTTTGGTACATTTACGGCCATCTCTGCGACTACAAAGATTGTACCGTCCAGATTTGGCAGAAGCGAGGCCTATATTTTCTACTTGAGATGTTAGATGCTGGACCCATTTTCTCATGAAGCTCTCTGGATACTGTAGGCTGAAGTTTTCTCTTCTGGATCTGGAGTTTGATAAGTGAAACACATGTGAGGTGGTGACCAAACAAAACATACGTAACTAACACCCTGGGGTAAATTTACCATCCACGTACCTGTGTAGGCCAAACGGATGATTTTTTCGCGACACCCGTCTGAGAATACTCAAAACGAGATGGCGCTACCTTTGCTAGAAAATATATATATATCAAATTTTATGCGCCTGGGGTAAAAATTTTCCCCGTAATGTTACTTAAGGGTTAAGAATGTAACAATGCAATAATATTAATGGGTACTTTCAAGCGAGTCCAATACCGTCGTAAGTATTTTGTTCTGGCACAATGTTTATTACCCTCTGATAGATGATGCCTCTCCCGTCTCGTTTTGTCACTACCGGAGAAAAGGGACGGACTATGTCACTTATTATTGAAAATTAATTTAATTTCAACATTTAATTTATAAAATTATTTTTTTAATAAATATTAAATATTTTAAAGGATAATCTTTAAAATACATAAATAATATTTTATAATTTAAAAAAATATAATATTTTGTTATTTTATTTCTGCCAGCATATGAAACGTACGAAAAACAGTTTAAAATTATTTACTAAAAACTAAAAAACTTCTTTTCTGGGGACGCCATTTTAAACTATTTATTAAATTATTAATTGTTGTAATCTCGGTCGCTGAAAATGATCGGCGCAAACGCTTTACCGCTGAAAAACGAAAGCTTCTTTCCATATCACTTCCACCGGACATTTTTGATATTTTTTTCGTAACTCTCGTATAGAAGACGTCCGCTCTTGTGAATTGCCACTGCGACAATGAAAGCGATTACCGTGGCGGTGTTGATGTGCGGTAACTTGCATTATCAAAATGTTTAAGACCAATCAAACAGCGGCCCCTTCCATCCACATATCATTATATATTCGATTCCCTGGATAGAGTATAGTAGAATACCATTTTTTATGCCGATAGTTTAAATTGGCCGAGATAATCGACGGTGACTTACATCCAGACATTCCAGAGAGACGGACGTAGATACTACAAAGTCTCAACAATAAAACATCAAATATAGGTCCCACTACAACTAATACAATAATACCCCTCATGAGAAACTTGGTGTCGCCCTACTTCTCAGGTTTCTGTAATGTTTGTATTTATGTACAGTAGAAAAAGGCGATTATCGCGCATATCGAGGTCAGTGGGTAATTTGAATAAAATGACAAATAACGATAAGAAATAACGAAAAATACAGACTGTAGTAAAATTTCAATTGCCACATATAATATGTATACCTACCGACTATACACGTGTTGATACAAATGTTGTAATTTGATAGAACAAACAAAATTTCAGGACAATGGTATAGGTACTATTACCAGACGGGGGAAATTATTAATGATAGAGATTCTTTGCCTTTTTTTTTTAAACATAATATACAACAGGCGGATTTATTTATGATTAGGCCATACTGTAAGTTTCTGGGTCACAATGGCTCTGTGGAGCCTGGGCTATAATGGCCGTTATGTTTTGGTCGGCCCAGCTTGCGGAGCAGCTCC
>JAOPUG010022749.1:0-14775 GCA_027564375.1 Micropterix facetella | reverse complement strand
GCGATTTCCGCATCTCAAATTCTATGGTTTCGAAGGGGGAGTGAATAGGGTGGTAAGGTGCACGCTCACATGTGGAAAGACAGCTATCCAAAACTTACCACAGCCGGTCGTTAGTCCGGAGACCACCGCTCACCCCCAAGAAGTGTGTAAAAAAAATAGTATTATGATGGGCACGACCTTGGTCGGTGAATTCCATGGCAGCTCCGTTTGTACTTACTTACTATCATAGTAATATTGTGATATTTCGAAACATTTCAAACGGCTCTCCTGAGAAATGTTGTGTTGTCAGCTAGTGACTTTCTGCTCTAGACCGACAATAAGTATGCAAAAATACATACCTCTTGAATCGTAAAATCAAAAATAATTTTCTGAGCGAAGGCTAAAATCAGCTCATGGTTGTCCTTTACAACACCTCTTGCAACTTTGTTGAAAATTTCCTCCTGTAAATTAAACATACCACTAATGTAACTTCCGTTATGATGGCGAAACCAGCAGCCCTACTAGGAATACTCTCGCGATTCAATCGCCTCGCAAATGCTTCATTCGGTATTATGAAACTCTCACTTAATTATGATAGCCGGTTTTAAGTATTAACATGATATGGTTGCTGCACTCAGGGTTCGGTCTTGAATAGGGAACTGTACGATGGTCAGCAGCACAGACATGAAATGTTGTATACATTCAATTATGATAACCCTTCTAAGTGTCACCATAACATGGCTACTGCACTCTTGGCTCCTAATGAGGGAGCTCCTCAACGGTTAACAGCGCATACACGAAATGTTGTATAAGCATGTAATTGTGCAAGCCTGTTCTAGGTTCTACTGTTGATTAAATAAAACTATTAGATTGCTCAATCCCATACAAGAAAACGGCAAGAGATTTTCGATTAGTTAGGAAGCGAAAATTAGATGCCGTTAATTGCGTTTGGAAGCGAATATATAGGTGGCATCCTGCGCATATAAAGCTGGATAAAAAAAAATTCAATGTAACCATCGCTTGGAGGTAGATGGAAAAAATCAAACTCAAACCGCAACGGTATAATTTCTGATCCATCCCAGCACGTGCCAGGTTTGGACCTGGACAGAAAGTCCTGGCTGACATTAAATAGGCTTGTGACTGGTCATAGGCGAGGCGGCCATGTGCTTCATAAATGGTGGTTCAGAGAGGACCCAAGTTGCGACTGTGGCTGTCCCGTACAAACAATGGACCCACTGTCAGTTCGCTAATTTTTTGTGTCACTTCTAATACGTAGGTCACAATAAGATCACTGATGATCGCCCCTACTCCGGTCGGTGAATTCCATAGCAGCTCCGTTTGTACTTACTTATAAGGTCACCATTTTTCCACTGTCTTGTACTTCAGTCAGCTTTTGATAATTTACTCAAAATTCCTCGTCATAATATGGATTTCTACTCCTACTCTTTTTGTGTCCACGGTGCGAGACTCTGGAACGACCTCCCGGCAAATACAAGAGACGGTGCTCCGAAAAATTCACACAGTAAATCCGTTATTATCTTATTGAAAAATCATCGACTGTAGAAATTGTTCTATGACAGTAGGTATTTAATAAAAAAAACAAGTCGTATAGCAAAATTAAATGTACTGAACGAATATTGAATGAAAAATCAACGTAAAATCGATTAGTTAGTCGCAATCGGAAAAATCAGCACGCTTCGATAATAAATTAGTCGATAGCGTCCGTTACGCCGTCCCTTTGCCGGTAATGTTCCTCTAATATTACGACGCGGTTATCGTAATCGTGCCGATCATCTTCTATGACTTGCGCGATAGCTCATTCTGTAATTTCCATAAGTCTCGTCGGAGAAAAGTCAGAGGTAATGTTATGTTCCCTCGCGAGCCTTTTAACTTTTGCCCGTGCGAGCTCTATCGGTTTCGAGTCGGACGATAAGACGGCAATCGTAGTCCATCGTGACCGTGGCTTTTTATGAGTTCGTCCATTTTAAATGTTTTTTCAGGTGCCTTATGTAGCTGAACTAAATTATACGTCGACTTTTCTCATGGACTGAGATCAGCCCGTACGTTATTCTCGGTCAGCCAATCTAATATGGTTTGTTTCGTACTGAATTTTGGAGGCATCTTATTTTTTTGCATGCTATTCGCATGTAGGTTCGGTAGAAACACTTCGTTGGCCCATTTTTCGACGTTTATACCATTTATCTGCACATGATAGCCGCCAGTGGTACGCCAGCTTTAAAAAGCAGATTGGCTCTGTCTAGAAAGCCGCTTCTCGATCCCGCATTGACTAAAATTAGTCTATTCGAAGATCTCGTATCCGTTAAGACTGCGTTTATTTTATCATCTCGCCAGCATTTTTTATATGTTAAATTATTGTCTATCCATGTTTCGTCTAAGAAAAATATTTGGCGATCGTTTCATCTAAATTAACATATTTTTGTAAATAAGTCGACCGAGCAAAAACAATATTTGGCCTCTATATCAAAATTCTCCTTTTGCTATGGCATTTCTGCCACTTATAGCCCATCTGTTTCAACAACTTTCTCAGGCTGGTTTATGCCCCGCGAGAAATCAATTTTACCACATAAAGCCACCAAAAGTTTTTTTGCAAGTTGGGATGATTTTTTTGGTCAAATAAAACTCTTCAAAGCAGCTATGAATTATTTGACGATCAAAATCATCTCTCTCTCTCGTTTTTCTCTCGTTTTCTCTCTCGGATATTTCTTCCCTTTTTTAGATGGAGATTTCAACTATCCTTGCGGGTCCTTAGGTTCTTTCTTTATTTTATTTAACACACTTTTAGACAGACCTGTGTAATATACCGCTCGATCAAGTTGGTTAACAGTAAACGTAAATTTGTTAGATTTTTTTCTTCTTCACACTTTGAAAGAATACGGCCATTGCACGAGCTTTCCTAATAACACAGTGAGGTAATAATGACAATTTGATACAGAATTGTTGTCCGGCATCATTAAAAAGTGTGAATCGTAATTTGGTTTTCAGCATATCTGTCATTAAAGGAATTATGTTGGTTTTGTTTATGTGAAATATGTTACCACATTTCAGCGTTGCAATTTTAGCTTGATATTTTCTGTTGAGAAACTGGAGAATGAATTTTAGTAAATCTTGACATGATAAATTTTATTTGAAATATGTTGCCACATTTCAGCGTTGTATTTTTGGGTTGATATTTTCTGTCGAGAAGCTGGAGACTGAATTTTAGTGAATCTTGACACAATAACTGCGATTGCAAAATTAAAAAGCACAAATTAGAAATGACTTATACAGTATCGATAAGCGTGCTTCTGTGTCAAAACCACACTAATACTGGGAGAATGCGGGGTATGAAATGACGGTCGAGCGCGGAGTACATCCGCCCACTTCTCCAGTCCGCGATTCCTCAGAGCTCGAGCGCGAACAATAGATGTGTCCCATTCTTAAATTTCGAGCATCTCAGATGCATATAGTGAGCCAGATATGCAATATTAGATATAATGCTCCATATAAATGTAATCGCAAATATGAGTAACGTAATTATGTATAGCCTGTAGATGAAAACGATCATCTACGTGCTATACACAACAAGACTTCAGACTTGTTAATAATGGGTATTTGAAATGCTACATTCATAATTAGGCTTATTTGATGATCCCAAATGAAAAATATATTCTTGCATAATATTGCTTGAAACATGGGTAGTTTGAAGGGTAGCTCCTTCTAGGTATTGCATTCAGCCGATTGGCATAGCAGGCAAGAAACTGACTTAGGTGAAGTCGCTAGCCGGTCATTACTTACAGACACAAACATGAGAATAATAGTTGTCTCTCTCTCCCACAAACTATGATACAGAGAAAGAGGTCATGAGTGAGAAGAATGTATGCATAAGAATGGGATTAAGCCATACAAATAACAACCTATTTTTGATGCCGTTAGGAAAAATGGTTACAGAAAATATTACGAGACACGCACACGATCTAATACAGATGAAATTCAAAAACCGAGCAGATCACGAGCATTCTTACCCTATGTTGAAGAGCGTGACAGATCAATTACGTAAGAGGCTAAACAAATTTGATATAAAACCAATCTTCAAACCGATGCTAAATATAGCTCGATCTCCGAGGCCTGTAAAGGAAGTAGTACCACTGCAAACTCTGGGTGTGTATAAAATCGAATTCAGCTGTCGGTTAGCCTACGTTGGATAAACGAAATAGCCCATAGCCACTCGACTGATGGTGCACATCAGAGCGGTTAAAAACGTTTGAGAAAAATCGGTTATCTGCGAACACATATTCGATAGGGAACTAACTACTGGGTGCTGTTTCAAAATCCCATTTAACAATTTTACTCTCTGCGCATGATCCGAGAAGCCGAACTTGATAGCTTTGAAACTCTTAACTATGTCGAATCATTTTCTTAAAATATTCTCAATGCCCTTCGCCGAGAGCGAGGACATAACATAAGATACAGAGAGTGTTGTGCGCATAACGGATTGTCAAAATTCATGCGGGCCGAAACTTCCCCCCCCACCGCCGTTTGTTAACGGTGGTGGGGCGGTTTACCGCCTACCCGTAGAATAACGGATTCGATTGACAGCGCTTTAGTCTACCCTGGACAAAGGCAGTTGCAACATCGCCGGGTGTCAAAAACTTCATGCAGTAAACTTTTTTGTAATATTTTTGGTGCATTTTAAATGTGCCATATAAGAGTAGTTACGGAATGAATACTATTGAATTATATATGTGTGGCTTCCTTGCGAAAAATCAATTCTTCTAGTATAATTTTTTTGTCTCGACCAAAGTAGACAAAAATCGAGCTTTTCATCCCGAAAGAAAAAACTTTGCGCAATTGGCAAATTTGAAGGAGACATTATAAATGCGCTCATCGCATTGTATCCTAATCCTAATAATAATATAGAGTTAACAATGGAATATAACAATCGATGCATACCTTTGAAATCAATAAAGCGGGTGGTTGGATTGTGCTAAAGGCGTTGATAATCTCAGTGCGTATCTGTAAGACGATGCTATCCATGAGCGGTAGTGGTTTCTCTTGGCTGTAATGGTAGACGAAAGCGCACACGAGGTTCCTCATCAAGTTGTGAGTGCATGCGTGCATCAGGTCCCCATCGTAAATATGCTCAAAATTTTTTCTCTGCAACGTCTCGCAGACGGCCTTTACGATAGAGAGGTACGGAGACATCACGGGTATATAGTCATACACCGACTGTAAAAACAATGTTATATTATGCAAGGACATGAGTGTACCTTGGTAGTAGTGGATAATTATTGAAGTAATTCTTCATTAGCTTAGACTATGTTATGGGGCTAAATATTGCTGAAAAACAGAGCAGTGGAATTTTTGTTCAAATTTTATTTGTATTTCTGACCCATTCAATGTAATTACAAAAAGAGAAATTACAAAGGGGTTATTCGAAGAAAATTGTCCTTGAAACTTGAATAAAACTGAACCAAAATGGTAAAGCGATCTTTCCGTAAAATTAAGTGCCATAGTTTAACGCAAAATAAATAGCTGACTTGAATGGCAACGAAACTAATCAGACTTAAATCCCAAGGACTATTTATGGACTATTTCATAGTCCAGGCTAAAATAAAATAAACTAAAATAAAAATGATCGAGGCAGTATATATAATAAATACAAAAGAAGCTGCCATGGAATTCACCGACCGGAGTCGGGCCCATCATAATAGTATTATTAAGGGGTGAGTGTAGGATTCTAGACCAACAAGTGGCTGTGATAGGTTTAGACAGCTGTCTTGCCTCAAGTGAGCATTCTGAGCATCAAAGAAAAATGAAAAATAGCATTTTTTTTAAATGTGTGACCTTGTGCCGGTCTCATTCATTGCAGCTTCTTGCGGTCTTGCACAACAGCTAACACAAATGTGTACTATCAAGAACTGGAAACGATATATTTCACAAGCGTAGGAGGGTACTTCTATAAAATCGTAAGAAAGGTATTCTGGACAGTATTAAATAGGCGGAGAAAAAGAGTAAGTTGCCATCTTTTGGGCAATAAGAATGCATATCCATATGGATTTGTAATTACATAAAACACTAGATAATTTATCAACATGTAATATTATTAAATTGTTACCCGTTCGATGGTTCGTATGATAAGCTCCCAGAGTGCAGGATTCTGGCTGAAGTGGCGAACGTCAGGGTCTGACACGGCCAGATTCTGCAGAAAATCATTGGTGACATCCTCAAAGCAGTAGGAAGGATTCGGCGGTGGATACACCAGAGGGCTAAGCTCCGTTGTCGGAACATTCCAAATATTGATGAGCGAATCTCCTTCTTCGTTTATCAGTTGCGGTGTGATGGGAATTGTCTGTCTCGCCGGTTTTGCGATTTTTGTTCGATCGGTCAAAAGGGTGACGTCCCAGGTCCATTTGTCCCTCTCCAGTTTCGAAGCTTTCTCCTGGAGCTCAGGCAATTTCAACTGTAGCTCTTTGCAAAGTACTTCCACTTCGAACCGTAGATTCAATTTTAAATCGGGCTCCGAGTGAATCGCAGCTAGTATATGCAAAAGGGTCATCGTCCAAGGGTTTGGAGGTTTGAAAGCGACGCTATCCGCACACGACAACAACACTTTCGACACGAATGGCACTACGAAGAGCATTGCGTCCATTCCAGAAGCAAATGCCTCAAACAACAACTCTTTGATATTTAAATCGACGGCGAGTATCGGCTTATTAAGTCCCAGGGTAATTAAGCCGAGCCAATGTCCCAGATTCTTCAGCAGGGAGCGATTCGAAAAGTCGTTTTCGTTTTTGAGCAGTACTTTGACATTCCTGTACGTCTCACTCCGCAGCATTGAGAACAAATCGGCCCACTTCAAGTGCACTAACAGCTTTACGTACAGAGAGTGGAATTTCAAGTCTATGGAGGCTCGCTTCATGACAATGAATCGCGACAGCCACGGCTTATACTGCTGCTGAATCACTCTGCGCATCTCCTCTGCCTTGTCTTCGATATTGCGTAAGCTCAGGTTGTTGAAGATGAACATAACCTGCAATAACATTTTCTTTTTTATGCACAGGCCACCAACCTAAAGATACATCAATACCGCATTCATCAAACTCCCCATATGATTTGGACGGTTACGAAGCTGACATTTGTGGGTTGATAGAAAAGTGCTTGGGCTTGATAATAAACCAATATCTTACTTAATCTGTTATTTATATTTTTTCATATGGTTTCTTCAATACTTTGATCCCATGAAATACCAGTTTGGATCTTTGCCACCTGTTGCGGGAAGACACAGCTGCATAGCAAAAAGAATGCAGCACCAGAAGTCTGACAATAATAACCCATACGAAAAAATATTTTTAAAAAGGCAGCCGGCAAAGAATTACAAAGGATGATATGTCAGTCGAGATGACGGCTAGTCCTTCACCTTTTCCATAAAACCGAACGCCTAAATAAATACCGTTCGAGTTTTAAAGTAGAAGCTAAACGACAAAAATATATTTTTTGCAATGCCAAAGATAGGAAATAACCTGAAATATTATTTCGAACGGATATAATCCCCTTCGAGGTTGGTCAAACCACTAATTTGTTAAAAGGTTGTCATAAAAAAAGGTACAGAGCCTCACCGGTGCGCCGAAGCGCCGACGACGAATAAAAATAATAATGATGCCATATTTTGCAGGCTTAGATATAGAGCACTTACTTACAACATTGTAAAAAAGTAATTGTAAAAATATAATCACTATAAAATTACCTATTTTTTAAGACATAGAACGTAAGAATCCGATAATAATTGGGGCAAATCGATATTCTTTAGGAAAAATAATCTATAAGGTTAAAATAGGTAAATATATGGTGAAAATTGAATTTTAAATGTAACCTTAGGTAATTTAGGCAGACATTAGGCATAATTAAAAACCTAAGAACGTAATATTAAGCAATGTAATTTTTAGAAAATTCTGGGTTGAAAAATACCGTGTCGACACCTGTTGGCAAGAGGCGAAAGCGCTTAGCCCCACCCTTGAGCGCCCAAAAGGGCGCTAAGATTTAAAATAGCTATCGACTGGAAAACAGCCAGCCAATACAAATATTCGGACAAAAGGCGGGACTTTCGTGAGCACCGCGACTATAAAAGGCCTCACCTGTTCGATACACACCAGTGTGCGATCGTTTGTCAAGTGAGAAGTTAATTCAGTGAAACACTCCGAGTGCGCGGTACGTTTTAAGCGTAAATTAAAACTGTTAACAAATCGAGCCGCGATAAACATTAATTGAGAGAAATTAATAATATAACACTCGTATAAAATAACGACTTGTTTAAGGGAGAATGATTAATCCTCAGGTAAAATTTAATAAATTATCCTAACACCAAAACTTGACCAAAAGGGAGTATTATAGTCAAAATCCGAATATACGAATCGAGACTAAAAAGTACAAAATAGTTTACATTTTAGAAATGCATAAGTTGAAAATAGACCTTATAGTAATATTCAGCGATGTGCCGCGTAAGTAATTACGCAATTACTTACTGTAAATAATTGCGTAAGTTACTTACGCCGCACATCGCTGGTAATATTCATTGTGTAATTAAAATCTCTGTTTTGTTGAACAATTAAAAATCTATCAGTGAACATCTTGACTCTCTTTTATCAACTGATCATTCAAAAAATATCACACTATGGAAATATTCAAGTGAAAGATAGCGAGTGTAGAAGCCGATCCGGTGTCCAGTTTCACCAGGTGGACCACCGAAAAGGACCCGACCGATCTCAGCGATCGCCGAGTTCCAACAAGGCATCTACGCAGGAGCTGGCCCGACTCGACTTCAAACAGCGCCTTGTGGCGGTAAGTGCTCGCTAACACAATTTCACCGTCGCGACGGCTCAGAAGAAGGTGAGGCGAGTCGTCGCGTGGTATAAAGCGGCCGAAGCTTTTCCTCGGCTGCGCGGATTAAAAAGGCCGCAACACCAGCAAAATACTCAGGAACAATGGTATGGATCTGTTCATTCGATGAAAATCGCTTACCTTTAAGGGGAAATATACAGGTAAACCCGAAAAACCTCATTTCGTAGTCTCACTTTTGCAGCAATATAGCGAATAAATTCAGTTTATTTTTTAAATGTATCGGTAGATAAAGGTCTAAAGTGTATTATGATTGAAATATCTTTTGTAAAACTCCTAAAACCGATTAAAGTCAATGAAAATTTTCAAAAATTGTTTTGCCGGTCTCACGTTTTTACCCATTCAAAACATTTGTCGTCAAATATAAACCTAAATTAACATAATCTTAAAGTTAACTCAAAGCACATTTTAAATCAATCGACAAGCTTTCAGAGTGTACAAGTTTTTCAATAAAATTCAGTAATATTTCATTATATTTTTCCAAGTTTTGATTTCATTTGCTGTATTTTATTGAAAAACTAATGAAATCTGAAGATTTTAAACTCTTTTAAAGGATTTATCGAATTACTGACTTAGAAAATTTATTTTGAAAGTCGTACACTAAAAATCAGAAATCCATTTTGGCTTGATATTTCTTTACGTATTTCTTATAATATATAGAAGATTAATACATCTTTAATCACATGAAACTAAGATCTTCGTCTCGCTATTAAGCATAATTAAGCTCTTTCTTCAGGTTTAAAAAGGGGATATAGTCTCTGTGGGCCTCTCCAGCTCTCTGAATGCCTCGCAAAGCAATCACTATCGCAATTGCTTTTTTTTGGTATAATTCACATTTATTGCCATATCGAGAATAGGCAAACTTCTGACTATTACGGCAAGAAAAGCTGCAATTTATACTTCGCATTATGAACATCAATTTGTATCGCAGTTCCATCACTAAAGTACATTTTGCAGCCGTGCTGTGATATTTTTAAATCTCAGCGTTTTCTGATAGTTTCTAAGTAAAAATTAAAAGTGATCCTTGTTCAACGTTTCTAGAGGAAGAAAACTGAAAAAAAAAACGATATAATAACATTTATCCATGAAGTTTTAGTAATGTCGTATGATTAATTTGTACCCATTGTGTTGCAAAGGATAACATTTGGAAATATATGTTCGTTTTGTTACCGTAGAATATGTTAATTTATAATATATATTAAAGTTTTATACAAGAAATTCTTTTTTTTTACTACAATCATATAATATATATTTTTTGTAATCACTGCCATCTATTAGAAAAACTTTATACTTTTCGATGTCCGGATGATGACGGTGTAATCGTAAAATTAATAATTAATCAATATTAAACTTAAAAGGACCGAAAAGAAAGTAACTTTTAAAATATTACCTCACATTTAACACTATTGTTTTGTAACTCAGTGGCTTTAATTAAAAAGCTGAACTCCGCGAAAAACACCTCTTTGATCTAGTTGCGTTTCTGCATTCTATTGTAACGGTCCGAATATCGTACAAGGACCGTTAATTACCGGCGGCTAGAACGCCCCTAGTACCAGCACGCTGCTGCGCGTCGGCTCATACTTAATTCATCCGTCCGCCAGTACATTCACCGTTTCTCCGTAAGTAATATTTACATATTCCATATTTTTCGCACCTGAGTATGACTGAGGCAATTCAATACCTCTTTTGGAGGATTTCTCCAGCTCCTTTTACAACCACCGAATCTTCAGCTCGCCCGTTCCGTCTTCTTGACGCGGAAGAGAGCCGCACCTGCCAGTCCTCTCCCGGCTACCGTCCCTCACAAAACCGGATGACGAAGACCGGCCCTCCATAACATCAGCAGCAAACCACCACAAGCAAACCACACCATCAGCCTCTCCGTGCCGAAACACGAGGATAAGAAAGGTACCGTTAAACCAGTCATCGAATACATGGGAGTCAAAATCCATAACTGAATGCTCGGAGTGAAAATCCGTAACTGAATGCCCATGGTTATGTCCATGCTTGAATTGTTGCCACCATTTTGTATTGCGTAATATTTGTAACGCTACTACGTAAATTGTAGCTGTGCGGCATAAAACCCTTTGGTTTTCGGTTTTGCCTCCGCCAGTCTCAAATTATTAAAATACCACCACGCAAACGGCTTTTAGTGGCTTTAATATTGTTTTGATAACAATCCAAAGAGGACTGACAAAACCCAAATTACATTTATTATATCTTTCACGCCATAAATGCGCCAAAGCGCCTTGTAAGTACATCTGTGTTCGACAAGCCAAAACGAGTTATAGGTATTCTCAATAATCCTCTCACAATCTTGCATGAGACATACCTGAAGTGTTTTCGTATTATAAACCATAATTGACTTTCATGTACATTGGATCTTTATATTACCCATTTGATGGGATAAAAAAAGCCTTTATTTACGCGACAGGCCACTTTTCATTTGAGATTGGTCGTGGAAGATTGAAAGTGGCGGAGGAGTATAACATTTATGCCCAGGATATTGTGATCGCATTCTAGTTTATTTAGAGCTAGCCGCCATACAAATTCCCACAATTCGTTGAGCTAGGACTGGCACGGCAAAGGTCACAGCGATCCTGAAGATGCGACAAAGGAGCGTCACTCCTCTCGTGCAGTCGGAGAAGCTCCCGGATATCTGCGTAGGTCGGTTAAGAGGGTGACAGGGCACATCCGTTGCATACTAGCCTGGAGTCCAACGAGCCATCGCGAAGAGCGCAAATGTTGAGGGATCTATAATAAGACCTTGAGGTCGCTGCCCTTATAGAGGGTCCAGAAATCGTAACCCGAGGCCACTGCACTTTGATTTCAGCAGCGATAGGAAACTGAGAGAATGGTCGTTATATTTTCAATCGCTAAAAAGGCGATCCAACAGTGAGAGTACTTATAATAAGGCTGCAGGTCTTAGGGATACAGTGGGCGTGTGAGCACTTTAAAGCCATAATACTTCAGTGCACTCATTGTATTGTGACTTGTAAACCGAGCATTGTCTTGCAAAAGACGAACACACACCGGAACGAATGAGTCCTCACCTTTTCTCAAGGATAGCGGACATATTAATGTGAATTTTGGTACTAATTTGCACATTACAAAAACATTAAACTCCTAAATAATGCTAATTTTTTAGTGTTAAAATTAATTGAATTTTGGTATTTCGTACTTAGGTAAACAACAAAGTAATTTCAGCCATTACAATCATAAGAAATGGAACTTACCGCGTAAAGTAGAGGAATTCTAAATATTTTAGCTAAATTACGTTTTTTGCCATTACGGAGTGAATAATTGCAGTAAAATCCCTTTCCTACAATCATGTTGACAATTAACTAGGACAGCATGTACATATTCACTAGTTTTGGCGTTATGTCCACACGTTTTTTTTAAAAAAAAAGCATTCTGAATCATTTTAGAAATATTTAGTACATTTTTTGTTGTTTTTTTTTATTTTAGTAATTTTGACCTCAAGAAATATTTCTAAGTACGAAATACTGAAATGATTTCATCTATGCAAAAATACATTTTATCAAAATGATAAAAAATTACAACAAAAAATGTACTTTATATTTATGAAAAATTCAGATTGCTTTTTATTTTTACATAAAAGTGTGAGCCCAACCATTTTTAAAAGATTTATTTTTTTTGGCGAGCGACTCCTGTTTTGGGGAAGTGTTTTTTAATTTGTCTGTTACACCACACTAAGTCATGAGATAATTCAAACCTTGTCCTCGAATGACCGTATGAGACTTGCATGTATAGGTGCCACTGGTGATATGAGAATGGCTATTTATACGGATGGTTCAAAAGCAAACGTAGGGACTGACGCTGGAGTATACGCGCAATCCCAAAGATCAAAAGATCCCTAGGGCCTAATTCTAAGATAGGACACAAACACAATAGAGGAAAAGAATTGAAAGGAAAGGGCACTTGCACATATATCACATGAACAGAAGTAGATAAACTTGCAAGGCGCAGATTGTCAAATCCATTAATTGGACCAGAGCCAACTTTACCACTGGCAGAAAGGTACATGAGAATAGCCTCGTGGAACAGAAGCAACGGTAGAAAAAGCACAGGTGGAGAGGAACAAGTCTTAGGCGAGCAAAAAAGGCCAGTAGGCAACCCACACTAAGATTAACAAGTTACCGCCTGAGACTTACCAGGAACGACTTGAGGAAAACGAAGGGCCGGCTAACTGGACATTGCCGACAACAAAAACATGCACACCTAGGGATAGTCGACTAGACGATAGGGATAGTTGATTCTGCGATTGGTCTCTCGGGTAAGCCAGTTGCAGGATCTATAGCATGGACTGGCGGTCAATGGACATATAGGTGGGGTAATCCACAATGACCCTAAATTAAAACTAAGTGCGGATAGCTGTGTGACAGGCTATTCCCCCATTTCATTATCATTATCACCTTGTCCTCGACCCGCTCCGCCGGAACTACCACAGAATCCTCCGTTTCCAATGTCGCAGCAACGAGGATGTCGATGTTGGATGCGTGCGCGACCGAAGGATGGTCTACCGTGAGGGGCGAAACGTATTGCGTCAATGCCACTGCGTCGGGAACCGATTCCCTAAAATGAAAAGATGACAAATAAATACAAACCCACACTCTAATTCAATTCATCTCATTTTACCCATAACCGACTATAGTGAATGCTTACACGGATGATATAATTCGCTTGTGACATAATATCACTAATTGTAGCAATGTCACTAATAGTCAAGAGGGAGAGGGCGGGGGCGGGGGCAAAGGGAAGGGTGAAACTGAAGTTATTTAAGTTCGGAGTAGCGAGTGTGAAACTTTTTGTATGTGGCGCTATCTGCAATTGACCCAAGGAGTGAAGTGGGCGACGCACGACGTGAACGAATATTATGCTATGCGCGGTGCGTCACTCATTTTACACCTACTGGGGCCGATAGCCGCTCGTGCTCTCCGATGGAATACAATGGCAGTGAAGATCCTCATAGTAGAAAAAGTCCAACCTGCTCGGTCCGGGTACAGGAGCGGTGGA
The DNA here is from genome assembly GCA_027564375.1 of Micropterix facetella. Lineage (NCBI taxonomy): Eukaryota > Metazoa > Arthropoda > Insecta > Lepidoptera > Micropterigidae > Micropterix > Micropterix facetella. The sequence goes on along the minus strand of JAOPUG010022749.1, from coordinate 870 downwards.
GGTAGATGGCACTGTGACTATCTTGATCGTGGGGAGTTGGCCGACAGCTCCGCTGTCGATGAACTCGATGAGCGTAACCGGAAACCGGTTGTAGTACGGTAGATTCTTTAGATGCTCACACACTGATGAGAATTCCTTGAGTCGATGCTTGAAAGCGTCTATTGCCAGCAATCCAAACCTGTGGGAAAAGTAAATCTCATTTAATTACTTCCGGAGCGATGCTGAATAAAATTTTCATGATTATTACAATCAGAGTAAATAAAATAAGTGAATATAACAACGGTAAAATTGCAGTATAGAGCGCAAATCCGTAAATATTTTGTCAATATTCTTGCCATACGTTAAGTTTCTTTTTTATGTTTTTGTTTTAGATTCCTGCCTTTTCTCATTACGGATTCGAGGTTACGGGACATTATGTCACTATAGAGGCCGGTGTTATTCATCAAGATATACTACAATTTCTTCTGAAAAATTATTATATGAGAATATATTTAATCATTACTTGGGCCCGCCCCGAGGGTGGCCGACTGCTAGGTATTGTTACTATGCTAGATATATCAAGTAAACTTGGTCCGATTTAAAAAAATCTTTCGATCGATAGTTATGGCCGATGCGCAGAGACTAGGTGATTTTCGGGTCAGTACGACCTACAGTTTCTTATTTCAAGTCAGTTACGTTTGCGGCTGCCGCCTCTCTGCCAAAATAGCAAAATATATATATTAGGGGACTATCATCTATAGAAGGTCTTTTATTTTATTCGGAATCTATTTTTAAAGCTATTAAAATTTTGCCATCTATCGAGCATCGCCACGAGCTATCTTGTAAGAGAACGAAAATTCTTTAATATTTCTGTTTTAGAATCTGACGCCT
>JAOPUG010020391.1:0-14855 GCA_027564375.1 Micropterix facetella | reverse complement strand
TTTTCAAAGCGAAGCTTAGGGAACGGAAGAAGTCCGATTTCGGGTTCAAATGGTGTCTCGTTACATTTACATTTATATAATATGCAAAGCAAACAAAGGGTACGGATTAAGTCCGTGTCCGGAGTCCTTGGGGGGTTGTTCGGCTGCTGGCGTTTCACTCTTCCTCCCGTTGGCTGGTGGACCTGAAAGCCTCATGTGGTGAAGAGGGTTAATGGGTGCAATGTTATTGAGTTTGGTTTGCCCCGGCCATCAGGTCCCGTGGCAGGGGCAAACGTCCTTCGGGTGGTCTCGAGTGAAGTGGGGCGATTCCTCGGAGGTGGGGGTGGGGGGAGGAGTCGGCCCGCTCGAACAGGTTTGTGGCCAGTCTTCTAACGAACTCCTCTACCGTCTCGTTGTTAAAGAGGTCCCTACGTAGTGTTGTGTTGCGAACGCACCACGGGGCGGCTGCTATGGTTCGCAGACCGTTGTCCATGATGCATTGCATGTCTTCTTTGTTGGATTTGCTTAAGGCCTGGTACCATGCGGGCGCTGCATACGTCAGTCGCGCCCGCACGTACGTCTTAAGGAAGCTAACTCTAGTCTTTGCGGGTATCTGTTTGGCCCTCAGGACGGGTTGGAGGGCCCCTTTGGCCGACCTCGCCGCCGCGAGGGCTTTTTTGGCTTGGACGTGGAATCTAAGTTGTCGGTCGATGTGTATTCCCAGGTACTTTACCGACGACTTCCACGGGATCGGCTCGCCGCCCAGTTTTAAATTGAGTTTTTTGGGGTATTTCTGTGTGGATCCGGTCACTATTGCTTCTGATTTTTTCGCGTTTACGGCTATTCTCCACTTGTTCAGCCAGTCGGGCAAAAGGTCCAGAGTCTTCTGGAGCTTAACGATGGAGAAGCGAAGATTTATGGAGTCGGCCATAAACATGGCGTCGTCAGCGAATAGGGCCAGTTCCGCTCCGGGGCCTACGGGTATGTCATTCGTATACACAGCGTACAGCGACGGGGAAAGACAGCTCCCTTGAGGTACTCCCGCAGCGATGGGGCGCGCAGTGGAACGCGCGTCCTCCACGGATACGAAAAAACCTCTTCCCGAGAGGAAGGAGTCTACCAGGGTGGTTAATTGTCGCGGTACGCTGGTCTGGGTGGCTAATTTATATCTTAAACCTTCGTGCCAAACTTTGTCGAAGGCCTTCTCGACGTCGAGGAATACGGCTGCGGTATGCTGCTTTTTAAGTTTAGTAATAGTTAGATGATGGACCACTCTGACTAATTGGAGTGTGGTAGAGTGGCCCTGTCTGAATCCGAATTGTTCTGGGCGTATCGGAAGATGAGGTCTGATACGCTCCAGTGTGCATCGCTCGAACAACTTACCTAGGAGTGGTAGGAGGGATATGGGGCGGTAACTGCCCGGCTGTCGGAGGTCTTTACCCGGTTTGGGGAGCATGATAACGCGCGCCGTCTTCCACGCCGCCGTAAAGTAACCGAGTCTAATGCACCCGTTGAGCAGACTAGCCATTGCCGGTAGCAATGGGTTCGGGAGGTGTCGGAGCGCCGATCCCGTGATCCCGTCGGGTCCCGGGGCCTTCTTTATTTTGACCCTGCTGAGGTATCTTTTGATTTCGGACGGGGTGATTGGAGAGACTTCCTGGCTCGGCAGACCGGGTTCGATTACCGAATTTACCTCCACGGCACCCGCGCTTCGTACCGTCCCGGCGGGCCGTTGTGCCGGCGGCGGACAGGGGTTCTTCAGGTATTCGCTTACCATCCTAGAGTGCTTGGGGTCCTCGTGACCGTATGGTGTAAAGGTCAGCTCTAGGTGGTCGGCGAGCAGTTCGGCCCTGTCTTCCGCCGTGTACCGCAGCTCGCCTTTCTCATTGAATAGCGGACGGACGGGCTCCGGTGTGCCGAGGAGTTTTTTATTTAGTCTATAAACCGAGGGCATGGCTTCTGTTATCGAGTCCAGAAAGGCTTCCCAATCCTCCGCCCTGTGGATTTTAATTGCTTCCTGGAGTTCTGCGGTAGCTTTGTTAAGTTTCTGTTTGGCCGTCGGGCACCTAGTCAATGTCCAGAATTTTTTTAATCTTCTCGTCTCCCTAAGATTCTGCCTGAGCGAGGCCGAGATTTAAGGGCGATTTGCTTGGACGGGGGTGGTTTTGGTGCAATTTTCGAGGATCAGTTTGATGGAGTTTTGGAGAGCCATTATCCTTTCTTCGGCTTCCTCGGGGGTCGCGGGTGAGTTATTTGGAATGGGAGCTTTCGACATGCACTTTTCGAACTTTTTTCAATCCACTTGCCGCTTTACTCACTGCGGCAGAATTTGCTGAGTGGTGGCTGTGTCTAGTTCGAGGAGCACTGGGAGGTGGTCGGAGGAGAGATCGTAGAGGACTTCTTGGCTCTTGGGGGGTTTGACTTTAGAGGGGGATATTCCGAGAGTGGGGGTGGGGGGGGGTTGGGCTGCTGGTTGCCTTGGGTTTGCCGGTGCTTGCTTTGTTGTCTTCCTTGCCTCTGCGATGAAGGCTTCGCATTTTCGGCTGCTGGCGGGGTGGGTGACTTCCCTCGCAGTTGGCGCACATCGCGCTGTCCGTCTTCGGCCTTGGGCAGGTGCTCGCTGCGTGCGCTTCTCCGCAGCACACGCACTTCTGCGGCCGGTGCCAGTTGTGGGACGAGTGGCCGAATGCTTGGCAGCGGTGGCACTGCGCGGGCCCCTTCCTGCCTCTCCAGGCTTCCATTATTATCCCGGGGAGGCCGCACAGCGTGTCCACCGCGAAAATTGTTCTCCACTTCTCCCCCTTCGTTACACAGGCGTAAAAAAGAGGCGCCTTCCAGAGTTAATTTTTCTCGCGTATTTGACCTCGTGGCCTAATTCTCCCAACATTTCTGTCACCTCTTCTGGCAGGGTGTTTGGCGGGAAACCCCTGACCACTACTTTTAGGTCCTGGTCGATTAGCTTCGAGTTGGTCCTGGATCACCCGGTATTCGGTCGCAGATTTCGGGGTGAACGACGAAGCACTGATATTCACTGTTTCCGTACAGCGGCTTTTGACCGAGGCTTGAATTGGTCGGACTTCGCAGGGATTCTCGACGAACTCCCCAGACGGCGGTCGGCGTGTGGTGATTTTGCAGCGGCGTCACAAAATTCCTCGAACAATCGGGAGGGGTTGGGGGAGGGGGGGTCATTGCAACGTTAGAAATTCGATCTATATGACGGGCGCCCGGTAATCTATATGTAATCGTCCCGGGACACAATTCTCAAGATTGCTCGTGGCGGCCGTGACGGGGAGTCCCGGGGTTTTGTCATTTTAGCGAGTTTACTCATGCCGCGCGTAACCCCGGTAAAAGAGATTCGCTCCAAAAATTGAAATAAAATGAAACGGCAGAAATATCCATAATTCGCTCATTATCGCATTGGTAACGAAAAAATCGATGGTCAATATCGATACAGATGTAAAACTATGACTGTTTATTTTGCAATGGCGGCACAATCGCGCCATTTTTCGAAATTGCAAATTACGTAATAACGGTAATCACTTATTTATCCAACAAAATATGGTCAATACTATATTTATTTCGACGAAAAACAATAATATCTATTTTATCGACGAACTCTGGAATTATTTCGCCATTTTACGAGGGAATTATCTAGAATAGCAGTTATGACGCAGCACCACAAATCGCGAACACCCATATCTGACTCGCAAAAAAAACGTGAAAAAATGCACAAAATCCACATGTAATAACTAAAACTGATTTATAAACTCTTTTAGACACGAAATTACTCACTTTTTTATTGAAAATCCCACTAAAAACACTTAAAAAGCGACCACTCTCGCAGCGGGCGCGACCTGTCTCGGCGGCGATCGGCGAACTATGGAAATAAATTTTACGCTTGGAAATTTCCACAGATGGCGGCGTCGCGTCATCGACAATAGGTATGTAAACGAATGAGCGTCATCTGTTCTATTTCCCACATCCCAAGACGAAAAATATGTATCGCTTTTCAATTGCAAAAAATCGATTTAAAGAGAGGGTATCCGTTGGATCCCGCAAGGGACGTTCCGTTGGTAATAGTACGTACAGAGCGATCCCCTGTGGGACGTTTCGTGGTTGAGCGGTTTAATACCACCATCTATTGTCGTAAAAACCAACCCTGGACCGCCACTTACCGACGGAGGCAAGTTGAACTGCCATCTAACGACGAAAACGTCAGCGACTCGATTGATAATTTATCAATAGCTCAGAGCTCTGTGATGGATAGCACAAGAAAAACTAACACATAATTTAAAATTAAAAAAAAATATTCGTCGCCCTACGTCAAAACTTGAGCAAGCGTTCTTTGGTTCATTGCTTCAAATCGCTCGATGTATCTCAGGAAAGGTTCTTCTTAACGAAAGCAGCTTGCATTCTTCACAGATTCTACAACTCACAATTATATTATTACCCTATTTTAAAATGCATATAGGACCTATCTAATTTTGTATTAACCGCTGTCTTAATACTCATTTATATACTTATTTATTTAAGTGCTTTTACGCATTGTGTAGTTACAATATATAATATTCCATTTATTTATATCAAATACAAATTTATTACTCTCAGGTATTAAATATAATTCATTGATTAAAATGTCTGATAACACGAGGAGTAAGCGCAACCAAACAGCAAGTACGAAAAACAAATTAAGTCCTTGTTTGAATAAAAAATGCACCAAGAAAATCCCCATTGTGGTAAAAAAATCAAAGCCATCAACGGTTCGGAAAGATCAACCTGAAGCTACAAGTACAGCTAGGAAATCGGATAAAATTAGAACCATAGAAACTGCACAAAGTTCTATGGTAATGAATTCCGATAATTTCAGCGACTGCCATTCAGAATCTATTCTTTCAAAACTAGGTAAATTCAATCTCACACCCCACTCGAGCGCTCTTAACGTTCCGTTGCCTGACGACAAAGCTCTTGAAAATATTGCAGCTTTCGAAAAACTAGAATTAATAGAACTTGAGTTGCAAAGTGCACATGACGCGGTCTCACTTCTTAAGGATGAGATTCGAGACTTAAAAAAAAATTAACTCAATCTCAAAATAGGGCACCAAAATTTAAAAACTTGGCAATAACTTTATTAAAAGGAGACAAAAATAAAACAATTATGAAAGGATAAAATCGTCAAATTGGAAATATCACTTCATCGTCGTTAGCAGAGCAAAATTCTCTGATCCATAAAAATAGTATTGAAGTTGAAGGAACGCAGCGGTCGGATTCCTCCACTGAGGCAGCGCCAATGAAAGAACCGTCAATTAAAAAATGCCAATGCAGCACCAGTAACTCTAATGACAAACCGAAACATATAATTATTATAGGGGATCAACATGCAAAATGTATCACGATGGGTCTAAGAAATATTTTACATAAAGAGATGTATTCCATACATATGTAAAAGAAAACACCACTTTTTAATACGTAGTTAAAGAAATCGGAAAGCTAACAGAAAATATGACTGAGAGATCATCTAATAATAATGGCCGGTAGCAACGATAAAATCCCTACAAACTATTGAATGAACTGTTGTTCAGCCTTAAAAAAACATGCAATACAAATATTTATCTTACTGAGGTACTATACAGCAATTATCTTCGAGAAATGGAAATTAATAGGAATTTTGATTATTATGCTAAATTATTCCAACATTGTACGTTTATTAAAAATTTAGGTGATTCACAAATAGCACCCATCGACTCCATCTGCCAAAGAATCATGCATACTATTCAAATCACAGAATACAGACGTGCATATCTAACTTACAACGGCACTTAATTACCACATATGCCAAATAGCATCAAATATAATAATGAATAATCAATCGATAATATTGAAAAAAATATCTTCTATCGGAGAAATAAATTCATACCTTTTAGAAGAACGAATAAGCGGCAACCGCATCTTTTTCGTCAGCTACCATACTATAAATAAAATCTCACTAAAAACAACGCCAAGTGATGATATCGTAATTTTCTATCAAAACGTTAACACTCTCAGAAATAAATTATTAGATATCAACATTTTACTGGAACTAAATAAAAAGGTTGTCATAGTATGTTTAGTTGAACACTGCGAAAAACAAAACGAAGACTCTTCATTGAATCTACAAGGTTTTTATATAGGCGCATATCGGCATAGGAAAATCTTTAAAATGGGTGGTACTGTGATCCAAGTAAAAAACGGGATTAACAGTGAACCGCTGTCTCTGTGTACAGATCTCTGCTTGGATCGCCATTTTGAATGCTGCGGTATCAAGATAAAGGAGAACAACATTTACATTTTCTCACTATCGATCGCCAAATGGGAATTTAAAAATATTCCTTAAAAGATTCACAACTCTTGTAGAGCATTTTAAAAATAATAATATGTACTGATATAAATATAGATTTTCTAGTCAACTCAGTGGCAAAGTGCAATACACGTAGCATCTTAAATAATTTTTGGCTTGAATTCTCATGTTCACTCAGCGACAAGAATTACTTCGCACTCTTCCACTCTCATAGACAATGTTTTTTTCAAATTTATCTCATAGTTCAATTACAGAAATAGTCCTCTCCGCTTGTCTTTCCGATCATGAAGGCATCGCTATCTCCGTTGAAAACAAGTGTAAAAAATAAAAGTATTATAAAATCACCCGAAACTTCTCTAAATCGTGCAAAGATTTATTTCTCAGTAACCTAATCGAAGAAGATCGGTCGAGTCTTCTGAACTTAGACGACGAAAATAACAGTGAAATTTTAAAAAAGATATTCCTAAACAAATTTAAATTACATTTTAATAATTGCTTCCCAGAAAAGATTACTAAAATCATAAATTCGCTTAGAATCAAATCTAGGTTAATGAAGGGTATCAGAGTATCCTATAAAAATTGGCCTTCATTTCGTCCTATCCATAAATTTAAACATAGTGGTGGCATCGCTGCTTATATAAATGCCTACAGGAAATTATACAAACGAGTGATGACAAACACAAGAGAAGCCACATTATAAATGAATTCAAAGTTAGGGTTGTTAAAATTACAATGTTGACGCTTGGGCATATATATATGACTTATATTTGATTCCCGGAGATTTAAAATATTCATTAGGACTTTACAGAGGATGGTCCGTTAACTCGATGTGTTCCTGCTCCAAAAACACATGTGTTTTCCGAACGGTGAGAGAACTCTCATTATCGCGGTGAAGATTATTAGACATTTTGGTTTACCCCTATGGAGTTCAGCTATCATTTCAGGGAAACAGTTGTATACAGCTATCATTTCAGGGAAACATTGAAAATTAGTGAAATCGTGAACATTGAAAACCCCCATCTAAAATACCCTATGTATTCCGACTTACGTTTGGTGATTTGGTTGACTTCGTTTTTCTCAAACGAGTACCTTTACTTTCCACGACTTTCTTGGGCGCTCGGTAGCGGTCTGGTTAATAAGTCCAAACCGACAGATTCGGGGCCTGCGGTTCAAATCCTCGTCAGGCGAAAGATTTTTTTCTTTTCTAAACATACGAGATCTAAGAAATAATACAAACCGCCAACGGAGGGCGATAAAAAAAAATAATTATCATTCGCACTCAGTGACGTCGAAGCAGAACAGTCAACCGCCGGTTATTAAAAATATATTTCATTGAAGCAGAACAGTGTTGTTAACCGTACCGTCGATCTATAAGATACATACACCGTCCTTACAAATAATGAAATAAAATAAAAAAAATAAAAAAAAAACAAAAAAACTTGAGGCCATCAAATTACATTACGGAAGACATACTTAGAAAGAAATTGAACGGGTTTAAAAAAATATTGATAGCGGGCATGTTATTAAGTAAGTACAAACGGTGCTGCCGTGGAGTTACACTTTTAGGGGGTGAGCAGTGGACTCCTGACTAACGACCGTACCGACGACAGATTCATCGACATGTACATTTAAGGACCAAAATGACTCAATCTTAGAGTCCATTAATTTTATGAGCAACAAATACGATGAGTGCTGCAAGAAAACAGAAGTGATCCATAATGATAACCGACAATTGAAGAAAGAAAATGATAATCTTAATAAACGTATCTCTTATATTGAAGAAATATTTGACCAACTGAGCACCAGAAGGTAGAAAACAATATCAAATATCTGGAATTCCTGAAGCAGATAACGAAAACCTACAAGATATTCTCGCATTCATTGGAAAAACGATCAATCACAAAACGGAGAGCAGGAATACAGTTAATAACCAGAAAAAATATAACAAATTACTCAAGTAAGTACGAACGTAGCTGCCATGGAATTCACCAACCAGAGTCAGGCCCATCATAATACTATTGTTACACTTTTGGGGGGGTGAGCGGTGGACTCCGGACTAACGACCGGTTGCGGTAGGTTTAGGACAGCTGTCTTGCCACATGCGAGCGGTTACCTTACCACCCATTTACTCCCCCTTCAAAGCCATACCGACCCGTCGACTCTCTTTAGGTCCAAACGCCACTTTGGGCTAGCACTAAAACTGCCCTCTTTACGCCAACTCCAGAATAACCAAAACGGCAATTATGTCCAATTCTAAGGATCCGGTAATAACAAAGCATGCAGCAAATGGCCATAGTGATCCAAATGATCTACAGGCCCGCGTAGACTTCCACAAAAAGTTTTTTTGCTGGAATCAGCCAGAACGGCAGTAAATCCATGAGTGATGTAGACCTAAAAATGTCCCTCCTGCGAAGAGATTACGACAGCAACAGTATGGCTCATGCTGTTGGCCTTCAATGCCAAAATAACTGGACAACAGTAGGGGACTTTTGCATTCCCCCTCCAATGCACTGGAAGATAATGTTGTATGTACTGGACACCAGAGATGCTAAAATTTTATCTAAATACCTTTCAGCATACAGTTCCAGACCCCAGTAACCTCGCTCGTTAGAGATATTCAGAGAATAGGTAATGTCCTCTTTGTAGCAATACCTCTTCAATAGCTAGACATATTTTGGCTGGCTGCAAGGTGGCTTTAGATCAAGGACGGTATACTTACCGCCGTGACAAAGTCCTCGCTATTATTCGCAAAGTAATTAGCCTATCAGTAGCTCGTGCCAACAAGGGTCTTACAGTACCCTTTAAGCCACCAATACAGTTTGTGCGGGATGGCTCTAAAGGACAAAAACATTCCACTGCAAAACCTTTTTCATTAATAGAAAAGTCTTCATTGGATTCTGGAGTCGATTCGGTCTCCAAACAGTATCATTTCCCGGAAAGTCTCGGATACACAACCCTCCGTCCAGATATAACTCTTTACTCCTTATCTCGGAAGATGGCCCTTATTGTAGAATTATCTATTTCATGGGAATCAAATATCCCAAAAGACCACGAGTACAAATTAAAGAAATATCATGATCTCGCAAATGCTATCACTCGGAATTGCTTCACTGTTCACCTTCATGCGGTGGAAGTAGGCGCTCGTGGCCTCCTAGCCAAATCTATATTTCACCTATTTAAGGATCTTGGTCTCTCCAGGTGAATAATTAACTAATTCCTAGAAAAGATATCTAAAATCGCGATTTCCACATCTCAAATACTATGGCTTCGAAGGGGGAGTGAATGGGTGGTAAGGAGGATACTCACATGTGGCAAGATAGCTGTCCTAAACCTACCACAGCCGGTCGTTAGTCCGGAGTCGGCTGCTCACCCCCCAAAAGTGTAACAATAGTATTATGATGGGCCCGACTCTGGTTGGTGAATTCCATGGCAGCACTGTTTGTTTGTACTTTTACTATTTTTGAACCCAATGAGATACTGTTTTACATTTTTGTTAGTATATTTTGTTTTGGACTAAGTATTTATCTAAGTAACTTTTTCTTAATAATAGTTCATGTCTATTTTTGACAGTTTTATCTTTGGATTCTTATATTTGTCATTATTTGTTATCCTAATGTATTTTGTTTTGGATAACATTGAGGCACTGTTTTTTATATATTATGTCGAATTCAATTATTTAATTATTCATACCTCACTTAATGGATAATATAATTTGTGTTGTTTTTTAAATTCTGTAGATATATGATATTAAATTCTTTCAAGGGTAAATTAAGCAGAACCAATTGTTTGTATATACAAGAGCAAAGCATATAACCCTTATTACCAATAATGACACTTGAACTTGATCTTGATGTGCATTATAACTATACATCAGCGAAGCCAGATAGACCATAATGAAGAAATAAAATAGCTTCACTTCTTGTACCAGGTCGCAGAGATGTCAAATTTAGTGGAGTTAGTGATTTTGGGTCCATGCAAACATGACAGATGACTCAAAAAACATAAAATGCAGTTAGTGACATTTATTTATGATTTTTTAAAATATTAGGAAATATATTTTTTTGCAACTTTGGCCATACAAGTAAAAGAAACATAATATCAGATCAACAAACACATATACTTGTATATCTCATAATTTACAGGAAACTAAACTGAGGCTTTTCATATGATTTTATTTTTTGTTTAATAATCCATAATGATGGGGATTTTATGTAACTATTTTCTTAGAGTTCTGTGCAAAAACAATGAATGAACCTTATTATTGAGTCTTCGTTGTCTGGTTGTCTATCTGACAGTCCATTTCTGCACCTTGTGTGCGTGTGAAAATGTTTAATAACAAAAACTCTGTTGGTATTAAGATACGGATCCCTTGAAGCGTAAGTCGAACTCGCACTTGATCAGTTTTATTTGTATTTTAAACTACTTACAAACCTATATGTATCATACAATATTTTCGAATGGCTGTCCTCAAAGAACTGAATGTAGTTTGTGTTAGCTATTCGTAGCAACTTACTCAAGCATCTCTACATTCATATTTTATAATGTATACTCAAATTTCTTACCTATGCTCAACTTGAACATGAGTCAGCACCGTGAGCGGGGAGCAAAGTGATAGCTCTTCTATAGGGATGTCACATGAGCACTAGTCTAGTTATTATAATATACAGCAAATTTGCAGTAATGTGGCGATTTCTAATGATGTACCACTTTACCATCAGCTGTTTTGGCAGCAGCTTTGCAGCATTCCCCAATGGAAGCGTGTCGTGAACATCTCCAGTAAGCACCGGTTTGTGTATATCTATCTAATCATGGCGTATTTGAAGCCTCATTACAAAGTCAGGGGCTTTTTGTGTTGATAGTGGTGTAATGGCCCGCAAGTACGATACGATTACTCTTTAAGCACGAATATCGTACGAGCACTGTTAACGCCAGGTGGCTAGAACGCCCCTAGCGCCAGCGCACTGCAGCGCGCCGGCCCATACTTAATTCATCCGTTCGCCAGTACAGTCGCCGCTTCTCCATAAGTAATATTTACATATGCCATATTTTTCACGTCTGTGACTAATGCAATTCGAAACCTCAATCTTCAGCTCGTCCGTCCCGTCTTCGTTACGCAAAAGAGAGCTGCACCTGCCAGTCCTTGCCCGGCTACCGTCCCTCACAAAACCAAATGACGAAAAGCGGCCCTTCATAACATCAGCAGCAAACCATCACCTGCCGCACGCTGCCATGCACACTATCAGCCTCTCCGTGCCCTCAAATTATTAAAATACCACCTCGCAAACAACTTTTAGTGGCTTTGATATTGTTTTGAGAACTATCCAAAGAGGATTGACAAAACCCAAATTACATTTATTATGTCTTTCACACCATAAATGCGCCAAAGCGCCTTATAAGTACATCTGTGTTCGACAAGCCAAAACCTGCAATAAATTACATTGTCCGATGAATTATAGGTATTCTTAGTAATCCTCTCACAATCTTGTGTGAGACATACCTGAAGTGTTTTCGTATTATAAACCATAATTGACTTTCATGTACATTGCATCTTTATAATATAACCTTTTGATGGGATAATAAAAACGCTTATTTACATGACAGGCCGCTTTTCATTTGAGGCTGGTCGCGGAAGGTGGAAAGCGACGGAGGAGTATAACATATATGCCAAGGATACTGTAATTTCGTTCTAGTTTATCTAGAGTTAGCCGCTATACAAATTCCCACGATTTGCTGAGCTAGGCCTGGCACGGCTAAGGTCACAGCGATCCTGAGGCCGCGACAAAGGAGCGTCACTTCTTTTGTATGCGCATGCAGTTGGGGAAGCTCTCGGATATCTGCGTAGGTTGGTTAAGAGGGTGACAGGGCTGGCCCCCGGGCTTTTGGCCACTACATCCGTTGCGTACCAAGCGCAACTGCCCTGGAGTCTAACGAGCTATCGTGGAGAGCGCAGATGTCGAGGGATCTGTGGTAAGATTTCTAGGTCGCTGCCCTTATAGAGGGTCCAGAAATCGTAACCCGAGGCCACTGCAGTGGATGTACTCAATATTGTCTTATCATGAAAAAAAAAATGATTTTAGTCTATCAGTAGAACACAGCTTTTGTAGTGCCGAGGAACATGTAAAATATTACAAAGTAGGTGCTGTATTTTATAGAAACTATTATACTTTAAAATTAAAAACCAAGAAAGTGCAGCCCTATTACGTTTAACCCTTGTTGACACGAGCCACTGAGAGGCTCATTACCTCGCAAATGACTTTGACATGGTGGTAGGTGTACCGACTTTGATCTAAGGCCAACTTACAGCCAGCTAAAATATATCTAGCCATGCAAGGAGTATTACTGCAGAAGGGATATTAACTATCATCTGAATAGCTCCAGCGAGCAAGGTTGCTGGGGTCTAAAAGTGTATGCTGAAAGGTATTTAAATATAATTTCACCATCTCTCAAGTCCAATCATATGACATGATCTTCCAGTGCTTTGGAGGGGGAATTCACCAACTGTTGTCTAGTCATTCTGACATTGGAGGCCAACGGTAGGAACCACACTGTTGTTGTCATGATCTTTTCGCAAGGGTGACTTATTCGGGTCCACATCGCTCAAAGTTGTACTGCCATATTTTAGTCCAGCACCATTTTGACTAGATAAAGCAAGATTTTTTTTGGAAGTTTACGCAAGCTTGTAAATCATTTCATTTAATACCTGCCTGTGAGTGATTCGATACTGACTAATTCTTAGAATTGGTCAGAAACGAGGTTTTGGTTACTTTGAAGGTGGCAAAGAGCAGAGAGGGTAGTTTTAGAGCTAGCCCAAAATTATGTATGGATCTGAAGAGAGCGGAGGGGTCAGCGGATTTAGCAAGGGAAAGCCAGGATTTCAAACTAGCTGTCCCGGCGCATCTCTATCATCATTTGTACATAATAGAGTATGTCATGGAGTTCGATGACATACTCTATGATGTACATACAAATGACATACTCTATGGGCACAAAATGAACACATCTTTTCAAACGTTGTATTTTCTGATATAAATGGCCAAAAAAGCATCACACGACAGCTAAAACTTCTGGGATGAATACTATCATAATGTTTTTTTCAGTTTTCCTTTCCTATAAACATAAATTGATGACAATTTTCCATTTTCTTTAAGAAACTATCCGAAAACACCAAAATTTCATCGAAAACTATTAAATCGTGAGCAAAAATACTATCACCGCAATTTGTCACTAGCGATCGTTACGCAATACAAATTAATGTTGATATTACGAATTAATGAATCTTTTCTCCGTTCGGTGCAACCGAAATATCGTGAGTACCATAATACCGAATGGTACAATTGCGAGTGATTGGATCGTGAGAGTGTTTGTAATAGGGCTGCTGGTTTAGTGAAACCAATACAGTATAAAATTAGATTAAAACATTTTAATTAAAATAACAGAGAGATTGATCGAAAGTTGTTATAAACACTGCCATGCACTTCCAAACAATAACAAACAATAATCTGTTGATTATTAAATAATTTTTGTTCAGAAATATTAAGTACACACAAATATTCCTTAATATTTTATTAGGCGAATTACGATACATCATAAGTAGATATTACACAAGTGTGTGGAGATAAACTATGGTGCATTACTCTATCCTTGATTACTTTTAAAGCTGCCTTGCAGTTTGGACCACGACCGGGCTCGCAACGTGTACATCTCCAGTATCCACCATCTTTATTGCGATGAACCAGACCATATGTGTGCCCTCGATAAACAACTAGAGGTTTTCCACGACGTGATAATGCAAACATGACACCACCTACCAAGATATAATAAAAAATAGTAAGTACATAAATATGTGGAATCACGCCAGTGCATTAAAGTGATGAGAGCGACAGAGCAAGCGTGTCCAATCTCACTCATAGCTTGAAAGAAGATGTATCGTCTACCAAGAACTTATAACTTATGTAAAGATGAACAATTACATTAACCTATTGAAAAAATTATTTATATTCTGTATCAAATATAGGCATTCCGCAATGTGAGGTATGCAATGTGAGATCCGTAATGTGAGGTATAAAGCAACGCGTCACTTCCTTGTTGATTATATTCAAAGTGGCTTTGCAGTTCGGTCCACCACCAGAATCGGATCTTGAACACCTCCATAATCCATCACGTGTGTTGCAATGAACCAGTCTAGAGAACTACTGGGTCGCAGCACTGTGATATATATGTATATGATGCTATATGTAAGAATAAAAGTGCACATGAGATTGAATGAACCTAGTGAACTAAGAGCTACTGACAAAAATGAATTAGATATATTCAGAATTTTTGTTATAAAGTTTTTATGGCAATTGCTCTTAGCCTACATATGGGGAATGCGAGTGCCGTCACTCATATACCAGAGTCCAAATTATAGTTTTTGTGGTCTTATTAGTAAACATCGTCTTTCATTTTTATTTAATTCTAAAACCTTTTTTTGTTTAGCTGTTTAGTACCTAATGCATCAGAATGTGGGAAAAGCTTCAGTTTCAAAAGCTCGATGTTACCACAT
>JAOPUG010018592.1:0-14919 GCA_027564375.1 Micropterix facetella | reverse complement strand
GGATATTTTAAAGTGTACCAGGCTAACCCAGGTACACTTTAAAATATCCAGGTACATATAAAGAGTTTTTTTATCGACATTAAATTATAATTTTATTTGTTAATTCATGTT
Source organism: Micropterix facetella (assembly GCA_027564375.1). Lineage (NCBI taxonomy): Eukaryota > Metazoa > Arthropoda > Insecta > Lepidoptera > Micropterigidae > Micropterix > Micropterix facetella. The sequence goes on along the minus strand of JAOPUG010018592.1, from coordinate 14,808 downwards.
CTACACTAATGGAACATTAAAGAAAATATAATGATTTTTAGTTTATATTAGCAAATTAATTAATATCAGCGTTTAAAATTTAAAATGAGAAATTAAATTTTCCACTGAGTAAAAAGTATATCTCGACACTGAATAAATGAAATACATTTCTTTATCTAGATAATGCCAACACTTTTATTAGATAATACTAATATTATATAATAATTAAAACAATACAAACACATAGGATAATTAAATTAAGCTTTTTAATTTTGAGACCTTATTGGTGATTTCGGCGTGTATTTTTCATTATAAATTTTCAAAAGACCAGTTTAATATTTCGCGATAAGTTAAATGGGGTTACATTATAAGTTATGTTCGTCGTGAATATAAAAATAGATACCTAAGGAGCATAAATTGTGATTCTAATTTCTTAATAATTTTTTAGAGAAGAAAATTAGTCAGTGGAAAATTCTGATAACAGTGTACAAATTAAAAGGGTTCCTTATGATTTTTTTTGAGAATGGAGCCAAAGTTATAGGACATAAAATTGACTACTAAATAAAAAGAGCCAAAAAACGCCAAATTATTGCGTTTTCCAAATCAATATTAAAATCATTCAGTAAGCCAACTTACTCTGTTTATTTGTTTTTTTAAGTATTTTTTGAGTGTCTCAGTAGAATTAATGGAAAATACTTAGTGGATCTGTTGGAACGGTCGTGTTGTGTTTTTATCATATTCTAGCGACTTGGATGTAAAGTTTTAACTAAGTGAGACAACGAACAGGTAAAATACTTCTTACGGTTGATTAATAAAAAATATACAAAAATACATTTGTCCGGGAAATATAAAAGGCATCAGGAGCATCCTCTTTTGACCAGTGTACTATACAAAGTAATCTGACTGGTGAATGTTCGTCAAGTATAGTACGTACGCAGCTTTAGCATTCCACTTTTTATCAAGTTGTTCCATTGACTAACATTTTTAGAAATGTGTGTCAGTGGATGTAACGAATTCCGAAAATGTCTTTACTATCATTCCATAATTTGAAACTTCATCAATGAAATAGTAAACATTCTATAAAATTAATAATCAATTGATCATAATCGGTATCCTTTGCCCTTATATCTCAAATAATTACTTTAAAAATAACCGTTGATCACTGGGAAAGATTTTTGAACTCACTATATACAGTAACTTTTGGCGACGATTGCCGAAAGGCTGACACATTTTTCAAGACGGCGCGGAGGTTGCTCAAAACAGGAGTTTAATATAGCCAGCACTGAAGGCCAATTTTAGGTTGCTAAAGTAATTCCTATTCTTTATTTTAAAACGTGTTAGTCGGTGGAAATTCCACTAAGGTCAAATTTTCAGACCTAGATTTAAAAATTGATATAAAGCGTATTTGTTGATTAATAAAAGTATGCTAGATGATTTGTTTACCAAAGACAATATTTCTTAACCTTTCTAGAAATATATAATACATACTCCTCTTTACTCTTACAAATGGCTGCATTATTATTACAAGTTTAATGTTAGAAAATAAGGAGGGACATATTAAAAACACCATATATGGTTAAATTTAGTATACTGAATTTGTATAAAAATATAAAGCAATTCAAAAAGGCAGAAACTATGCTAAGTATATAAAGACACTTAAAACTTAACATCTACAGAATTAAAAATATATTTGCGTGAGTTTTTTTTTTTAATTGGACATTGTAAAAACCTTATGTGCACTGTTTAAAAAATCCGCCCATTTACCTACATCTTAATTGTTATTACCTTTTAATTTTCAAGCACACACCATTTCAGCTGTGTCTGCCACATGCATCGTCACCCTCGTGCTGGTTTTATTGTGCATTCACATATTTACAACAAATTGTCGCTATTTATTTTTTATAGAATATGTAGGTACATTTTATTTGTCATGAAATGACCTTCAAATACAGTATAAGTTAAATTCATTAACTCACAAGCATTGATTCTGTACATGGAACTAAATACGATAATAAATATAAATATTTTATTTACTTTTTGCTGAAAACAGTAGATGGTTTTCAAGTCAGTTTTTCGTTAGGAATAATCTCCTAATGTCGCCTTTCGTGCGATGAAATTCCAAATTCGCGTCGTTTGGAATACATAAACTGCGCAAAAATAATTATTCATCGTAAACAAATATTCTTCAATTTTGTCGCAATATATTTTAATAGCTTTATAAATTGAGATTGCCAGTCGAAGGCTACTTGCCAGCGGGAAAAATAGAAATCGAAGCTAAACCTTTGGATTCGCTCTGCTCTCGATAATTCAACTTGCATTAAAGTCGCGGCATGATGACGAATCGCCTAATAAACTTCAGCAGATAAACGCTGATAGCATAAATAGGTTCGGGGTCTTGAGGTGTGAGTAAGCGATCAGAAACACTCATGTTGTTTGATCGGTGATCGCCGACTATGAAAATCGACTAGCGCTTCAACTTCGGGTCGATTCGAGTGGCGAACGCAGCGGTCCGGAGAGGCGACGAGTACTTGAAAAATTAGCTCTCTCCAGGTGTCCCGTGCAATGAGAATGAGTGCGCAAAACTTTTGTATGTAGCGCTAGCTGCGACCGAAAAAGGCGACCGGCCCAAGGAGTGAAGTGAACGGCGAACCGTGCGAGTGAGTGTTATGCCACGCGTGGTGCGTCGCTGACTTCACACCTCCTTAGCTGTGAGGAAAGTGTCAATAAAAATCCTCATTTCATGGCGTTTTCCGTTTATCCCCACTCGGTTGCTAATCCAGCTACCTTATACCGGCATCGATAAATAATTTCAAACTGTACGGTTGAAGTTTTCCTGCCTTTTATCCTGGTGAGCCTTCGATCCCGAATAAATACAATACAATAAAATATGATAATAACTCTTGTATTTCAGTAGATAAGCATTCCTACACTAGGATGCATCACAAAATTAAACGCCATTTTTTTTAAAACATAAATATCATGATAGTTGCCATGGATGTAATATTATATTCAACATAACCTACAAACCTTAAAAACTTTTCTCTTTCGGGGATGGCTATCTCAGGAAGCGAACAACCGGAGGAATCCAACGCGGTGGCGGGCTCATCAGAGGATCTACTAAAAACCCGCATAGGACATATACCGGCGCGGCGCCACAAGGAGCCGCTATAATAAAATAAAAAAGTAAGAGCTAACTGCCAATGCCCAAGAAGCCTCCAGTGCTAGCTCCAAATCAAAGGATAGGATCGCAAGGGTCTTCAAACGCCCCAGACAGGGGCCAAATACCCCAAGCCCCTCCAGTCGGAAGCAAAGCAAATGACCCAAAGTCTCTGACCAAGGATCCTATGCCCAGGCTACCAAATGCCTTATCAGGTTAGCCCTTATAATACAAATCTACCCTGATAAAAAATTAAACGACGGCGATATAAATGCCATCCGGAGAAAAACAAAGATGGCAATATTGGAAGTACCTGATGGAACAAAAGCACCATCTTTCACCGGCAGCTGGGAGAGAGACGGCATACTAGTCCTCTGTTGCGCAGATGAGGCGACGGGGAACACGCTTATAAGCCTCTCCACGGAACTGCTCATCGAAGGAGAACCTCTATGTATGTTGCTGGTCGATGAGCTGCCCAAACGCCATCGAGTAGTAGTCCACGTGAAGGACCCCTATTTATCTGCTGAAGAAGTGCTTAAATTCCTCGGCAAGCAAAATCCAGAATTGAAAACTGGTGAGTGGGTCGTCTTCAAGGGGAGTTCGAAGACTCCTCATTGGCTGCTCTTAGAACCTACATCTTTCGACCCTTCTTCGGGCTGATACTGGCAAACATAAAGCTGCTCAACGGCAAGCGTAAGAAAGAGTCGAACGCAGCGGAGGGAATGGGGGGAGGGGCACTCAAATGAAATCCCCAAATATCCCTATCATTCAAATTAACTTGCACCACATCAAAAGCGCCTCGGCGATATTTGCCAGGAGCATGGCTGCGGCGGAGACAATTATAGCACTAATCCAAGAGCCTTGGCATGTAAGAAATTATATATTTCGATAAGGTAGTTGCGGGACTATTCATAAAGCACGCTCATCTCGGAAACTCAGGACCTACGTGATTACAAAAGGTATTACAGCCACTTTTTGCTGCAGTTCAGCTGCGATAACCTAATGGTCGTATTAACGAAAATCAACCTGCCGGGAGACAAGACTATGGATCTACTAATTGGGTCAGCATACATGCCCTATAACTCCATCGACCCGCTACCATAAAAGGAAATAAAAAATCTGGTGACTTATGCCAAAGAACCCAGGCTGCAACTCCTCTTGGGTTGTAATGCAAACTCCCACTACGTGTTCTGGGGAAGCTCCAATATAAATCCCAGGGGGGTAAGCATGCACTACTTTATCTTGAGCACCGAACTTACAATCCTCAACAGAGGAATAGAACCTACCGTCATAGACTCTCTAAGACAGGAAGTCTTAGACATCATGATCTGCACAAAGAAAGTGGCCGAACGGGTCGGAAACTGGAAGAGCCATCAAGCTCGGACCAGAGGTAAATCAGCATATCGCTTCGCTTTTCTCGATAATTTAGTGGGCACGCAATCCATGAAATACTAACTTGGAAGGATTCAATAGGGTCCTGGTAACCTTGATCGCCACGATCCCGAATAGATTCCATACAAAATAACAACTCGATCTGGCAATTAAATCACTGTTAAATGCTGTCATAGATGCCTACGAACAGAACTGCCCGTTGAAACCGAAAAATCTCTCTAAGAAGACCCGTGGTGGAACTCAGAGCTGACTACGCTCAAGTTAGGGCTAAGAATAAGTTTCAATAGGGCAAGGAAAACCAAAGCTAGCTCGCAACACCTGTGGGAGGAATACAAAATCGCCCGAAATGAATACAGTAAAGCCATCGTCAAAGCCAAACGAAAAAGCTGGAGCTTCTGTGAAAGCGTAAAAATGGCTCCTGAAGCCTCCAGGCTTAACAAGATCCTCGGCTCTGAAAACCGCACCCAACTGGGATGCCTTAAATGGCTACACAAGCGACACCAAGAAAACCTTGAAGTTTCTAATAGAAACACACTTTTCGGGCTTCCAGGAATCATTCCAACTAACTGCTGTGGGACAGAACTCCGAGAGGCTCTACACGCCCAGGGAGTCGGCCCTTGCAGCAAAGATAGTGTATCCTAATGCAGTTGAATGGGCCGTGAACACCTTCGACCCCTACAAATCACCCGGACCGGATGGAGCCTATCCAATCCTACTGCAAAATGGTTTAGCCAGCTGTTAGGCCCTCTCACAAAGGTACTCAGAGCAAGCATAGCCCTCAAACATGTCCCACATGCGTGAAGTGGTGCAAGAGTGACTCCAAGGCAGGTAGGAACGGACATATCCTTGCTGAGGATTACAGACCCATTAGCCTCGCCTCCTTTCTTTTGAAAACATTAGAGAGGCTAGGTAATGGCTACCTGAAAACAAATCACCTCGCCTCTCACCCACTGGCAGGATCTCAGTATGCAATAGGGGGAGGCAGATCTACGGACACTGCCCTACATCATCTGGTGACTAAAATAGAGACACAGCTAGCGGCGAAAAGATACGCTCTGGCAGTATTCCTGGATATCGAAGGAACATTTGATACTACCTCATATGCAACTATAAAAGAGACCATGTATAGACGAGGAATACCGGAGGCCATCATTGATTGGGCATTAACTATGCCATCAAATAGGACTCTGACCGTCTATCAAGGCGACACCTCCCTTACTCGAACCCCGACCAAGGGCTGTCCGCAGGGTAGAATCATCTCTCCCCTCCTGTAGAGGATCATTGTAGATGAACCTCTGATATACCTCCAACAAAACCATGGCTTCTCTGTCTACGGCTGCACTGACGACGTGGCCATTGTGGTAAGAGGAAATTTCTTATCAATGCTTAAGAAGCTTATGGATAAAGCACTTAATACCACCCAAGACTGGCGCCAAATCAGGGGCATGTCTGCTAATTCAAGCAAGATCAAGGCCATAGTCTTTACCACAAAATATAAACCTGAACCCGTTGAGCGCCTAAAGCTCTGAGATAAAACGATAGAATACGTAACAGAGGTAAATATATTGGATTCTATCTAGACCCAAAGCTAAACTGTACATTTTACTTTCATTTTATTTTTGGCTTGAAGATGTTAAAATCATGTAATATGCCTTCGACCTCTCAGCGAATATCATCAGGAAGACAACATCAAGGAATTCTCCAGTTCTCTGTTAATTTTGTTGTGTTGCCAACTTACGCGCGTTTGTGGAACGAAACATAATTTGTGGTGTGGCCAGCGCTCACTTTTAGAAATGTACTACAAATGTTAATAATCGTTGTAGATTTTGATATCAACATCTTTCTATTGGCCTGTTGTAGCGATAATTTTACGCTCAGTCAGGCGTGGGTGCACCTAACCCACGAGCAAAATATTGGCGGACACTCTTAGGACGAATTATTGCAGTACCTTATAAAGTTTTTAACAGAACGAGGTCTTGCGTTTCGGGGTAGTGATGAAATTGTTGGCTTACCTAACAATGGATATTATTTAAGCTTATTAGAATTAATAGCTAAATTTGACGTTATTAAAATATTCAAAGTTATGTCAATAAAGGAAAGGGACATACGCCATATTTATCAACAACAACATGCAAAGAATTTATCCAACTAATATCATCAAGCATACTGGATCAAACTATTTGCGAAATTAAGAGATTCACATACTATTCTATATAATTAAATTCTACTCCAGATATATCACATGTAGACCAACTGACTCTGACAGAGTGCTATGTTCTGCCATCTGGACCAGTGGAAAGATGGTTTAAGTTCTTGGATATGGAAGGCCATACTGCTGAACAACTCACCCAAAGTTTACTAGATTTCTTAAGTAAGAATGGCATTCATATCAAATATTGTCGTGGATAAAGCTACGACAACGCCAGCAACATTGGCAGAAAATACAGTACGCAGAAAACTTTCCCTGTCATATATTCACATATTAAGGTGCTAAGAGCGCTGCAAAATGCTGTACAGAGGCATTACTTTTCTTCAATTTCGTTGAAAACCTCAATACATTTTTTCCGCTTCTACCTATCGATTGGGTCTTCTTACGAAAGCACTTAAATATACTAATTCAAAAATTCCCGTTTTGAAAAGGTTGTCCTCTACTAGGTGGTCGCCCCGTGTTGATGCTGCGAAGTCTTTTATGCCGCTATGTGGTTTTACCACTATCAAGCAAGTTTTGAATAACATTTCTAATAACGTGGATCAAAAGGCAGAGTGTCGTAATCCAGCTTACGGACTAGTTTTAAAGATAAATAAGTTGGAAATGGGAATGCATAGAATGGAATCCTAGAACGCTTGCAAGCGTCTAGTGCTTCGCTGCAGTCATCTGATCAAGACCTTAACACGGGATACGCCCTTCATGAATCGTTACATGGGTACGTCCAAGTTATGCGGTCTACATTTTCAGACATTGAGGCAAAAGCCAAAGACCTGACCTGCTGTGAAGAATATCAGGAACAGACTTCAAGACGAGGCAAGCGAAATAAATACAAAGAACGACCATTTCAGACGCTCTACTACAGTCGACGAAGTTGTTGAAAATCAAACACCTGGACACCATTTTGAAATTCAGGTGTTTATTGTCATTACTGACTACGTAATGTCTGCTTTAGCGAAACGTATGAAAACATAACATCAAGTACCTAGTGTATTTGGAGTATTTCGACAATTAAAATCTCTTATAACAGAAGAGATTTTGGAAAAAACTCCAATTATCGACAGTGCTTACCCAGATTTTTTGGATAATAGCCTAGGCGATAGTTCGCTGAGCTGCTCAAAACAGACGTGCCTGCTACTATTGACAGCAAGAAACACGATTTTTTATGGGTAATTCATTATAATCGTGTTTTTCAAAAGTAGAAATTGCCTTTTGCATTTACTTGTCTCTCATGATCACCAACTACAGTGGCGAACGTTCTTATTCAATATTAAAGTGAATTAAAAATGTGTTTAAAACACGATGGGCAAAGAACATCTAAATCACCTCACCTTTATCAATATAGAATATGATTTGCTCAGATAAATCGATATAAATATTATTATCTCTTGATAAATTGGAAAAGTTTAATTTTTAACATTTCTGCTTTATTTTATACCCTAAACTTAAGAACCTAAAGTAAACCAAGGGCCACTTAAGAGAATTTGCTACGAGCCCGCGTTTGCTTAATCCGGCACTGCTTTTATAACACTCTTATTCGTAGTATATTGGTATACAACTCAGTCATACGGTGTGGAAATACGGCTTAATACACCCTGATGATGCAGCGTATCAATGAAATGTTTTGAGATGCGTTTATTTTCGACTATTCGGTTTCTATTCTACGTTTTATCTAACTTCGTTTCAAGTATGATGGGCTACAACACGCTTGAATTTCGTAGGCATATTTCAACCATTATCTACACCTATAATATTATCAAAGGGAATGTGTATTTGCCACAAACTCTTCAAAATGTGCTCCTGTGTACGTCGGTGAACTATACGAAATTACCTATTCATTAGAGAACATGATAGCCGTATAAATAGTATAATAGACAGACCGGTTGGTAAGATGATCAAAATACTGAACAATCTGCTATCTAAACTAGATATTTTTAGCACTTCCCTGTGGTAGTATAGGAAAGAGATGCCTTTCAATTGAACACCGACTAAATGGCTAGCCGATAGATATACATAGTGGATATAGCGATGCGAAATCACCTACTCTTTAGAAAACCTGATAACCGTCAAATAGTATAATAGACATACAGGTTGGTAGAATGATCAAAATGTTGAATAATCTGTCATCTAAACTAGATATTTTAGCACTTCCTTGTGGCAGTTCAAGAAAGAGATGCCTCTTCAATTGAACCCAGACTAAATGGGTAGCTTATAGATATACATTGTGTATACAGCGATGCAGAATCCCCTACTCTTTAGAGAACCAGGTAACCGTACAAATAGTATAATAGATAGACCGTTTGGTAGGATGATCAAAATGTTAAACAATATACATAATGGGTATCTACCACTTATTCGATTTTTTCTGCTTAATTTTAATACAAATAGTTTTTAACCATATTTGTCAACTTTTACCGTAATTTATTATTGTTCTAAGTATTTAGCTCATTGGCATTACGTTTAAGCATATAAGAAGTAATGCTATAAATAAATAAATCTTATTCATTGCTTGTTTTAGGAGTCGTGCGAAGCATCCCTGATTATGATGATGCTGTGATTGCAGGGTTTTTGGGAACGGCCTTCGGCGGAAGAACTGCAACAATCTGTCTTGTGTCGGTGGCGAGATGCTCCAACTTACCGCGTACTGCAGCAGTGAGATGTTTCCTAGAAAATTTCACTGTTGCAATGCGCGGCACGTTGGAGCGTCTCGTAACCGACATAAAGGCGCATGTCGCCGAACCCCGATGATCAGGTTCCCTCATACCCATTAGCGTCGGCAACATCTGCGTGCTCCTGAAACAAAACGACGTGAGGTCATTTCAGAGCCTGGATCCAGGATATGACGAGAGGGGTCGTCACAGCGACCCAGCGAAACAGCCGCCGTTCTAACTCTCACGCGGCTAGGATCACGACTTTTTCATCCTCACTCTCCTTGGTCGTTAAATATGTATACCAATTTTATTGTTTATATTCTACGATAAGCAATGGTGGTAAATACTCAATTTTTCATTTTATTTATTTCGGTACCTTTGGGGTTCGAGGAGCTAGAGGGCTTTATTCCAGACAAAGGTCCTTTCAGTCCTCGGTCTTGAATACAATGCAGGTTATAATGCAGAAAAAAATCTGATTTAAAAAAAACATTGTATGAAATCAAAGATTATCGCGGTTGTTTAACATTATAAATAATATAAAACGAATTTACCGCGTGAAGTTTGTAACATCCGACATTTCGGCGATGTCGCAACCGCTGTTGTTCAGGGTAGACTGGACAACGGTGAATGCAATATCGCCGAAACATTGAGTGTAACAAACTTTCTCATTGTAAATTCGTTTTATGTTATTTATAATTTTGTTTAGGTCAGTTTTATGTACAGAATCATCCATTTTTCTGCTATTATTAAATTTAAGCAAATCCTGTAGGTACCTAATCATGATGATATCTCAATATAGATAACCGTCGTCTGATCAGTTAGAAAATTAAAATTCCCGCACAAACAGCCATGGAGCCTCTCTTGATAGCAGTCATTATCGGGTTCTCGAGTTTTGTGTATTTTGTTATACATATCTTTTCAAAAGACTTCAATTACTGGAAAGAAAGAAATGTACCGTACAGACGTCCCATTTTATTTTTCGGCACGGACAAGGAGAATTTAACCATTCAGCTAAGTGTCGGGGAAATGGCTAAGAAACATTATGAAGAATGGCCAAATGCCAAAGCCGTCGGCTGCTTTAGATCCAGATGGCCGAATTTGGTAATTAGGGATCCGGACTTAATAAGAAGCGTGCTAGTGAAAGATTTTAACAATTTTTATCGACGAGGCCACGAAATGAATTACGAACGCGAAAAGATCACACAGAACCTGTTTCATTTGAACAACGAAAAATGGAAACCACTGAGACGGAAGATGACACCGGCGTTCACCTCATCCAAACTACGAAGTATGTTTCCGTTAATTCAGTCAAAAGGTGAAGATTTTGCTCAGTGTATATTGGAGAAAATGCGTGAGGGTGATACTTTTGATATGAGGGACCTCATGAGCAGATACACTATGGACGTAATCGGAAGCTGCGCGTTCGGTATCGATATTAATTCTATGAAAGATGAAAACACACCTTTTGTCGAGATAGGAAAACTGAGTTTCGAGACTGGGTTCTGGAAGAACTTGAGGACCTACAGCCGGTTGCTATTCCCAGAATTATCGAGCTTCTTTGGAGTGCGTATTATTAAATACGAAGTAGAAGAATTTATGATGAAATTGAGTACGAAAATTATGAGCGATCGTATTAAAAATGAATATAGAAGAAACGATTTTATCGACTTACTGATCGAGATAAAAAATAAGGGCTACATTTCTGAAGATACTACTAACCATAGTAATGATACCAATTCAAGTAATATAGAAATTACGGAAGAGATTCTTATGGCACAGATATTCATAATTTTTGCCGCTGGTTTTGAAACGTCATCAAATGCGACATCATATGCTCTATATGAACTAGCTTTAAATCAAAATATGCAAGAGAAATTATACCAAAATATATTAAAAATCATTAATGCCGATAACGGAAAAATTACTTATGAAAATATCAAACAAATGGAATACCTCGATAAAGTAATTAAAGAATCATTAAGAAAATATCCACCTGTACCACTTTTAACTAGACTTAGCGAAACACCGTATACATTTCCTGGTACTCAGATTAATATTGATGCTGGATGCTCGGTGACTATTCCAATTTTGGCGCTTCATCATGATGAAAAATACTATCCAAATCCTGAAACATTCGATCCTGAAAGGTTCGCCCACGAAGAAGTCGAGAAGAGACATCCGTGCGTCTACTTACCTTTTGGAGAAGGGCCACGCAACTGTATTGGTATGTGTTTTCTTGAAATAACTTGTTCAAGTGAATATATTTTTGTTTATTATTTTTTTCTATTATAGGATTACGCTTTGCCAGGATACAATCGATGCTCGGATTGATATTCGTCCTCAAAAACTTCAGGGTGGAAATCTGCGATAAGACTGTAAAAGAGATTGCATTCGATCCAACATCTTTCATTTATAAACCAATTGGTGGACTTTATCTGCGGCTCTTTCCAAGATGAACATGAATTAAATCTTATTCATCAGACATTATAAAATATTAATAAAAGTTATTCTTTTTTTTAATTCATTGTTATTTATATTGCGCTGACACTGTTTTTTTTAATTTATTGTTTTCTTTAATTAATTTGTAGTTATTACGATAAATTTTGATTTTGAATAATTATTAAAACCCATTAAAAAAAATCCAAAGAAATATCCAGAAAACATTTTTGTCTCTTTCGGTAACGGGTTGGGATTTCCCCGAATAAATCTCCTTACATTATACGATCCTTAACTAATTCCCTACATAATTGCGTGATCCCGCAATCTTTGGTCACATTATTTATCTACATACATATATTCAGAAAAAACAATTCAAACACATAACGATATAATCACAATCAAATAACACATTGACGCAGTTATAACTGCGAAAATATTTTATTTGACTGTCGCTTATTTTGTAAGCATTGTTTAGGCACAAACCATACCTACATAATGGAGGTTATTTTGTAATCAAAGCAAGTTTAGAGTAATATATTACTCTAAAAAGATTACATTCGTAATCACATGTAAACGATTGTGTAATATAATTAATATGGGTAAAAATTTCATGAAGCAAAGAATTTATATACATACTTTTAAACATGTGTTATTTGTACGAAATAAAAATATCACAAAACGCTTGTTTTGCATTACAGAATCGCACTCGGGCCTCGGGACTTGGGTTTTTGTTTCCGTCTAAAATAGGAGCCAATTTGATTTTATTAAATAAGAAGGCGCTTTTGATGTTCTGTTGAAATACTTTCAAGCCACATAATCTGAACTTATATTTGTTTATGTGTGAAATAATTACATGTTTGTATAAATAATTGTATTGTTTCTATTGGAACAACAAAAAAGATTTTTTTCAGAGAAATTCGAATAAAAGAAAAGAGTCCAGATATCATTATGTGATGGCTTACCGATCGTCACTGATTTTCAGACCCATATTGAACACAGCATTGTTATGTATAGACTGATACTATTTATGTTGCGCCAAATTATTGTAATTATCACAAATGGATGTAGATTTAAAAAACGGTTGTGAGAAGTATACTAATAATAGCTTAAATGTTTTAGAATAATATTTATTCAATATTTTCATAAATAAGAGTATATAGGTATATTTAGGAAATTACAATATTAAGAAAATAAGAATTAATTAGATTTCATATATATTTTGCTTATTTTTTAGGATAAAAATGCAAGAGGGGGAGAGACAGAGAGAGAGAGAGAGAGAGAAAGTTAAAAACCTCCGTCACAGTGGAATAATACGTGCCCAAACACATACCTAACATTACGGGCATAATGATAAGGTTAAGTCCAAAAAACGTCGAAACACGTAAAAAAACCTATTATGTGGTTGAATTATGGCGTCTATATATGACAAAAATGCAATATACGGCGATTTATGATTAAAAGGTTTCCTTTGGCAGAGTGAATCCCCTGAATCCTTAGACCGTTTTAAGACAAGCCAACTTGATTTTTGATGTAGGAAGGGGGGGGGAGGGTATATTGTAAATAATAGGTGTTATTTAGAACAGCGTGTGTAGGCTATTGCATGAAATTCGACATAAATTACGAATAAATGAAAGATGATGAATTCTTTTATTGAATAATATTTACACCGTTTGATCCATCTTTGAGTCGCAAGGACCAACTCGGCCAAAGGAAATGTCTTAATCACAAATCACTGTATAATAAAGCCAACACCAGCAACTAGAAGGAGCATCTGGAAGGAACTCGCAAAAGTTGTAAGTGGATACTGAATGACGTCATAACAAAATTTTTGGTAGGATAGATAGGTCCTGATCTTCTATTTTACTATGTTTTATTAGGTCGTTTCTTGTTTGTCTGTTTGTCTGTTTGTCTGGTATCTGTCTGTTCGGTACAAAGTTTGCAATCGATTTTAAACTGACCCCGATATCCGATCATGGTGAAATTTTGCACACACCATCTGGCACCACTGGTTCTGGAAACAATACAATACGATATAGTTTCAGTTCGATTAATTCCGATTATTATTAAAAATTAAGTAAACAGCGCCATCTAGCAGTGGCGGCCCGATTTACGTTGCGAGCAAAGAGTAGCGTTGCTTAGTGGCGGAAGATACTTATAGGCAACGCCATAGTTAAATAATATTTATGACAACGCGGTGCCTTCATTGCAAACAATAAAATAAGAATTTTTCGGCTATCAAATTCATTAAAATGAAGTGAACATTTATTGTAATGACGCTAATCTGTGTTTAGGTTTAATTTTGTGAACTTAGTGAATTAAATTTACTTATCGTGAATAAAAAGTAATTGATTTTCAGTAAAGTAATTGGTCTTCCAACATTTATAATTATAATACTAATAGTGAATAGTGAACTAGTGACAATTTAGACAAAGAGAATCGGAAACTCATAAAGTCATGTCATATCATTGGATGAACAGAGGAGCTCGATTCTGCTCGATTGCTCAACACTCAGTGGCAGGACACCATGCAATGATGACGCAATGAAGGAGATGGACATAATGCGAAAACTAGGACCTCCAGCACCATGGATGAGTCATATATTTAAAAATGTTAACTAAGATGGATCTGGCAATTATTTATTATAATATTGAAATAAAATCTTATAATATTAATTTTGCTTGTTTCTTTGCTTTCTTTTTCAGGAAAATAACAATTAAACAGATTGCTATATTATTGGTAGGTAGGTATAAAAAAAATCTATTTCGTATATGATCAGGTGAAGATAAACTAATATAAATCTGAAATTTTTCACATTCCTCTGTCAATCTCACCAAGATCTTTAAAATCGATTGCAATATTTCATACACGCAAGAGTAAAAAGCAGAAAATATTTATTTAAATTAAAAAAAATACTTTTTAATTTTCCATCATTTTAAAACGGACTAAAAAGTATAAAATAATTTCTCCTAGCCCCATACAGAAAA